>JANHFO010002752.1:49017-64622 GCA_032468095.1 Pareas carinatus
CAGCGGCATGACAAAGTAGCAACAATGGTGCATTGGAAGATCTGCAAGAAATATCATTTGTCTGCAAGCAAGAACTGCTGGGACCATAAAATAGACAAAGTCATAGAAAATGAAGAAGTTAAACAGCTCTGGGATTTTAGAATTCAAACAGACAGGCATCTACCGCATAACACTCTGGACCTAACAATTGTCGATAAGAAAGACAAAAAAGTCTGAATAGTGCAGAATAGAAGAGAAAGAAAATACAAAGACTTACAAATAGAAATAGAACAGCTCTGGCAAAAACGAGCAAGGGTAGTCCCAATAGTCATAGGCGCCTATGGTGCAATCCCAAAACAACTGGAGCACAATTTGAATATCACCGGCATTGACAAATATGCCATCAGTCAGTTGCAAAAGGCAGCTTTACTAGGAACAGCTTCCATCCTATGACGGTATCTGCAACACCATCAAACATTCAGATCTGCCTATTCCAGGTCCTTAGTAAGGACCCAATAGGTAGACAAAAATGGCAAATCCAGTCTCAAAATCTGGCAGACTGTGCGATGAACCATAATAATCTTATTCAAAGTTAGAATTCAAAATGGGAAAAAAAGATATAAAATTGTAATGATGTAGGTAAAGAAAGATGATATAAATGGAAGGAACTTAAAACGGATGTAGAATAGAGTGATGGTGAGAACAAAGAATAAAGAGAGAAGATTGGTTGCTAAGGAAGGTAATGAAGGAAAGTAGGATAAGAGAAGAAGAATGGAAGAAAGAAGAAGGTGAAGGAAGTAGGAAGAAGGTAGGAGAAAGTTGAAAGGAAAGAAGAGGAAGAAAGAGAAAAGGAATGAGAATGGTGGAAGAAAGAGGGGAGAAGAGAGAGGGAAGGTTTTGGAGGAAATGGAGGAAAGGTAGGGATGTGAAGAAAGAGAAGAAAATGGATTGGTAAAAAGAAAGTATGACGTAAAAAAATTAGATTCATAATTTATGAGCATGATAACAATGTGTGAAAAGTAAGATATAGAAAATTTGTAAAATGTAAATGAAAGACATGAATGAGATTTATATGAATGTGATATATATTGACTGTAAAATTTGGAAAATTAACTTGTAAGATCTCTTCTGAATTGTTATGGAAGTGATGGCGTGTTAATGTAAAAAATAAAAAATAACAAAATAAAGAAGAAAGAGACTGGAGCCTTGCAAGATTAATAATATTTTGAAAGTCGGACTGTGTTTTTCCTCTCCTCTATCTCATGCCCCAGAGAGTCAGCGAGGACTTAGTCAATGTCTCTTTGTAACATTATTTCATTTCCCAAGGTTTAAGGACTGCTTCTGCCCTTTTTGCTTTTGTGACAGCTTCTGAGTGTTTCCCTCAAGGCCATCTCCATGGCTCTTTACAGTGACATACTATAAAAACATTCAGACAAGATTTAAGAAAACCTAATGCCAGAAGAAAAATAACCATGCAGGACCTGCCACCCACTTAACTCAAGACCAAAGAATAGAGTCAGGTTTTCAGAGTTCTTTTGAACAAGACCAGAGTGGGGACAAGATCTGTCTCAGAGGGGTGGTGTTCTAGATGACAGAGAATAAGTCAAAAGCAATGTCCCTTCTTCATGAATTCTGTTCTGTGCTGTGATTGGAAACTCAAAGCACATGAACCCATCATCTCCATAAATCTGCTATGAACAATATTTTTAAAACAGAAACAATAATAGTCAAACAAACAACTATATGATAAATATATCATCAATTTAAAACGAGTCGCAATTATTAGCCTCCTTTATAGATTAAGGGTTGAGTCTGGATGATTGATAGCCTAAACCACCCAGTGAGAAAAGATTTGAACCACTTCACTTTCACTTAATGGCTGTGTGACACTATATCACACACCACACATCCCTATAATACAGCTGGTATGGGTGTCTTTGTTCAAAAGAATGGAATATAGCTGATTGACAGACATTTGCTAGCAGGAGTTTACTGGCAATTCTGCAAAATGGAATAAGTGAACACATCTGGGTTGATATCACATTTTCTCCTCAAGGAGAATAATGGAATTGAAAGCTTAATTTAAATGGGAATGAGATGGTAGAATGGACCATGCCAGTTACAGTTAATGACAGCAATTTGAATACTCCCCCTCATAGGCAAAATAAATAAAATTATTATTGTTCTTCTGAAATATGTTTTATCCCCCCCTTTCCCATGCAATCATTTCTAAAAGCAGTTGGCAGTAGAGATGAATAAAAATACAACAATAAAAACAAATTAAAACAGTACAAAAATGCATTCATTGAAAAAAATGAGGGAACAAAGACAAGAAACAAAACAAAACGATTCATGTAATATTCATACAGGGACTGCGTGGATGAAGAGATAGGTCCTGAACAGATACAACAATAAGCATCTCATGAATATCATAGTAGAGATCAAACCAGACATAGCATAAACACAAGGAAGGCCCACTTACAAATAACTGCAACAACATAATGATTTTAGTTATTGAGAAGTCTATAATGATGAAGATGCTCTGTCAAGCATTCATCTTAACTTGTCTATAGATTATCATATCCAAAGCAAAACTCTGGTTTTGGCTCAGGAGATGATTGGCAGACAGTTCAATTGCTTTTACAGGCTCAGTACCCAACTCTGAAAGTTGGCCAACACATTCTGTATCAGGGTTAACCAAAGGATCACAAAGCCAGGATAGCCCTATGTAGATCACACATAACTAATACGACAGCCAGTGGCAATGCAAACAACAATATTGCCACTGGATTAATGACTATTGGAAGAGTTAGACCTCCAACACAGTGGTTTTGATTCTTCCAGCTGAATAAATCAGATGGGAATCTAGTACAGAAACCCTACACATTGTTTAATTTAGCCCTTAAAAACTTGATACTCCAACTAGTCAATCCTATACTTTCAAATTATAGAGTTAAAGTAGAAGCCACAATCACTGATATACAGGCATATTTTTATGTGATTTTGAAAAGCAGGAGAAAATAAATAAATATTCTATCTGGTGCCCCCATAATCCATTTGACATTCTGATCCTAATTGACTGAGACCATTCCCCTTTTTCTTATTTTATTGTGGGGAATTGGTATTTTGTTTCAGTGGCAAAGATTGCCACTGAAACATTGCAAAAATACTGTTATTCCGTGGGCCAACATAAGGGAACAGATTAAACTACAAAAGGCTTCTATAGTCACTGTTGTCTGCATGGGATATAAAAAAATGTGCTTCAATTATTTTGAGTGACATGTCATTTTTTTTCCTGGTCACTTGGATAAAAGTCCTTTATATATATATATATATACTCAAACAGACAGATATATAAATAAATAAAGATAGTTTTTTTAAAAAAAATAAAAGGATGAGAAAGGATGAGAGTTTTTAATCAAAACTCATGTGTTTGTGAAAGAGACTTTGATATCAGTCCCTGGATAGATGTGTCTAACCTTTAGAGAACCCCATACTGTCTGAGATGTTCTTTAACTTTGTTTGTGTCTTATTTGTGATCCCTTACTTTGTTCATGCCAGGAAGAAGCTGGCAGGAGGTGACTGAAGGCTTCATTGGAGATTGCACCTCCTGCTGCTTTACTTTTCTATTGGCTGGCTATTATTAAAGTTAACTAGGCAACAATAGAAAACCAATAGGAAAACCTTGTGGGAAGCAGATTTTTCACTGTCAACTCAAATTCCTCAGGCTTAAGTCTCCGGCAGTGATTGTGGGCCCCATACCTGCTGTTAGTTTTTCTCCCCCTTCTCCTACTAATTAATCCCTGTAAAGCAAGAGAAGTAAAATTAATTGTTTTTCCTGGCCCAATGTGCATGTTATGTGATGGAATTGGGATCAAAGAATTCTTGTGCTGTTATGTTTAAAGGCATGTTTTATCCTAGGGCAGGAGTATTAAGGGCAGACTTAACAGAGCTATTTTAATGACATGGATTTTTCCCCTTTATTAATTTTTAGATTGTTTCATGAATGCTTGAGACAGGGACCTTTACAGCTGGTGTTGAAAAATACCACAAGAAGCAGCATCACTAATAATAACAAGTTGCATCCTGTTTGTGTAGATGTTACTCTGTGGGGAAAGGAGAAAGAAGGTTTGCTGCTTAATGAGCATGAAGTGAAGAAATGCAGACATTTCATAATCACAATGAGAATTATTTGGCTTTTGCCACAGACCCAGCAACATAATTAGCAATTGTATAGTAAGGTTTCTAGAAGGGTCTTTGTTCTCGGGATAACTGTGTGCAATTGTGCATGTGTATGTATGGTTGGGAAAGGGAAAGAAGAAAAGCAGTTAATTTAATGTAATCAGATATGTGCCTGAAATTGTGGATTTGGGTAGGGAAGAGTGTATTGTTTTCAAAAATTGAGTTTTATACTTGAAATGGAAGAGTAATTTTAATTAATTCTTCTTACACTATAATTCTATTCCTTCTTTATCCATTTTAGGTCAAGGATACTGTATGACGAGAAGTTTTCATGTAAAATAATAGGCATAGATATTGTTTTTAATGGCCTCTGACAGTCTTTGACTCTGCCTGCCTTTTGATGGCAGCCCTTAGCTGTTGCTTCAAACTTAAGTTGATCCCGCCCAATTAAAGCTGTGCCAGGAGTGCTTTCCCATATTCAGAGCACTTCAGCTGCACCAGGTCAGTAACCCTTTAAGTTATGATGGAAATTGAGTGAGGGTTCTCACCTTCACAATTTCAGGAAGTTGGAAGCCTATGCAGTCTAGACACGTTGACAGAATGACAGGGCTGAGGAAGACCTGATTGTTCCTCCTAAACATATCTTCAAAACTAGTATCAATCATGAGTGAGAAATTAGATGATAGAGAGATGTTTCAAATGGGTTGCCTAAGACTAAGAAGCCTTTGCATGCTAGGAATGACCAGAGCCATTTCTTAGGCAAGCTTTACCATTTTGGCATGTGCATGAGGTGTCACAATTTGTGTAAAAAAATAAAAAAGTCTGTGCTTTAATGGTATGATATTTGCTTTCACCATTTCAACCCAGTCTCAGTTTTGTGCCAGATCATACTAGGACAGTGGTCCCTTCAGAAATGATCACTCCCTATGAATGATGGGGGTTTATTTTTAGAACTCTCACAGTGAGTAAAGAATCTTATTTGGGTTTTATGGAAAGATCAACTTACCTTCTTTTTTTCTTCTAAATGACCAATGTATAATTCCAAGCAAAGTAAAGATTCTCTTGTTCTAGCTTCTTCTTCTATAAACATTTGCTTTGGGGGCAAACAATATTGAGTGGTCATCTGCTGGTTGCAAGATTGTAGAATCATTGTTAAAATATAGGACAGTTGCTTTTTTATATAAAGAGAATAAAGGACACATAAATTTCCTTCATGTGATCTCTAAAACACACACACTAATTAGGTTTCAGAGGATCAACTCTTAGTCTTCATACCACTTGTAAACATGAAGGGTTTTTTACATCAAGAAGGAAAAAAAACATGAAAATTTATGTCTTCTACAATTTTATTGAGAACCTAACTTGCTCCCTTTCAATTTGCTTACTTTTTCATGAAAAGTGCTTACTTTTTCATGAAAAGGATGGTTTACATATGTAGAGTTGATGTTTGCCCAAAATGAATATGAATCAAGCATTTTCTAATTCACAATTCAAATCTCAACTTGCAATCAAGATATTACATTTGCAATATTTGCAATATCTTATTGCTTAATAATTACTTATTACTTAATATTTGTAATATTTTCATTAAGAATGAAATTTCATGGTTGGGATGAAAAGATGGCTCTAGACTTATCCTCTATTTCTCTTCTCATATACACTAAATTGCTTTTTTTTAGTGTATTACCTTATACTTCTAACAGTTACGGCTACTAGGATGAATTCATTGTTACCTTTCATCTCCATTTTCAAGGGAGATCTAAACAGAAATTTCAATTTGAAAGGAAGATGTAATGATTTGTGGAACTTCCCTCTCACCCCTTCTTGGCAGATTACAACAAGGGAACAAGTAATCTGGCTTTCTTTCAGTCTGGCTCTCAAACCATCAAACCCAGTCTAATTTGCTCCACGTGATCACAGTTTTTGTCTTGATCACACTCTGTACATCATGCATAAGAGTGAATAGTTTTATCTGAAGGACAAATAACAAATTGTTTAGCATTGAACAATCAATACAAAAGTGAAATGGTCTATATATTTTGCAGAACCTTCAATAGAATTGTTGACAAAGCCTATCTCCTATTTATTCCATGTTTTAGTAGGGGACAATGGTGTAAAACCAGAAACTTATGGAAAAACTATTGTAAGGACTGAAAACTTTCCTAATTAATAATAATAATAATAATAATAATTTAATTTATATACCGCCCTTTTCCATGCAACAGACTCAGGGTGGTTCACAGCCAACAATAAAACAATGCAATACAAAAATCTTTAAAATTAAAACACAATTAAAAGCAAATATTATAAAGTGGCAATATTAAAATGACAAATTCTTAAAACAAATTTAAAATCCAATTCATTAAAAATGGGAATGGAGGAGGGGGGCAGGGCTAGGCAAGACCTGCCTGAACAAAAAGGTGTGTCTTAAGGGCACCGCGGAATACACGGAGGTCAGAAATCCTACGGATATCTACGGGGAGATCATTCCAGAGGGTGGAAGCTGCCACACAGAAGGCTCTCCCCCTGGGGGTCGCCAGCCTACATTGTCCGGCTGACGGCACCCTGAGGAGGCCCTCTCTGTGGGAGTGGACGGGTCGATGGGAGGTATCATTTGGTAGAATGCAGTCCTATGCCATGGAGCGCTCTAATGGTGGTAACTAGGACCTTGAAATGCACCCAGAAGACCACCGGCAGCCAGTGCAGCTCGCGCAGGAGAGGAGTCACATGGGAGCGCCCCTTCACTCCCATAATCCCCCGTGCAGCCCCATTCTGGACGACCTGGAGTCTCCGGGTGCGTACCAAAGGGAGCCCCATGTAGAGAGCATATCCTTATCTTGTACAATGATATTCCCTCTGAGTATAAGGTATGGGGGTAAATACAGTGGCATCCACTGATGCCGTCTTCAGGTCTGAAATCAAAATTCCAATGTATTTCACATTTGTTGCTTCTTCCACCCATATCTGATTATCCTTTTCTTTTTAGGGCAAACTTGGAAGAAGTCTAAGCTGTCCATAGTGTCTTGCTTCCAATATAAAAAACCCATCTACTATTTTGAAGGAAATATCGTGGGAGAGTTGCTTGAAATCTGGAAATGAAACTGCAAATGAATTGAAAGGCTATATGCAATTCTGTAAAGAAACAAAATAAATTTTAAAAAGAAAGTCATAATAGCTTGATTGTCATCTTAGTGGAACATCTTCAGTTGCATCCATCACCTCACAAATCCCACAAGCATACACACAATCAGTTTGGAAACAAAACAATCCGTTCACAAAATACCCACTGGTTGAGGATGATGATTACGCCAACATGGGAGCAAACATAAATTCTCAACTGAAGTAAACTGCCACATATATAGCTTGCTGTTTTAACTTGCTTGAAAGCACATTTAGCACGCTTGCTGCTTGAAACATATTGATTCAAGAAGACTCCTCTTTCATCTTATATGAAAGAAGATGTACACATAATAATAAGCTTTGCCAAATATACACTTCGATTAATGTTGCCCTATAAGGATATACAGGGGGGACTATGAGAAAAGAACCCCTGGACTTTGATTGAAGGGCTACCATTGATATTAAACCGAGAGTTGCTTGAAATCTGAAAATGGAACTGCAAATTGAATTGAAAAGGCTATATACAACTCTGTAAAGAAACAAAATAAATTTTATTAATTTAAAAAGAAAGTCATATTAGCTTGATTGTCATTGCAATTAAATTGTCAGTCAAGAAATTTCATAGTTAATTCCTGCAGCCACAATTCCATACAATACAGTTCACCAATGTACAGTTCCCTGCTTTAGTAGATCACCAATTCCTTGGTCCTAGTTATTAATATATTTCTGTTTCATACAAAAGAAATGTTCATATCTGGGAAGACTGGAGCATTCCTTGAATCCATAATATCATAAGATCTAAAATGATCAGCAAACATCAAAAATGTCATTAAAAAGTGCAACCATGAATATTCCTTCTAAGACAAATCAGAAAGCTTAGACTGCTCAAGGAATTCCTATAAAGGAATAATTGAGTCCGTTATTTGCACTTCAGTTTTGGTCTGGTTTGGCACTGCAACCAAACAAGATAAACACAGACATCAAAGGATAATTAGAACTGCAGAAAAATTAATTGCTGCAAACCTTCCCTCCACTGAAGAACTATACAATGCACTAGCCAAAAAGAGAGCTGTACAAATACTTATTGACCCTCACACCCTGAACATAATCTGTTTTAACTTCTTTCTTCTGAACATTGATATAGGGCATTGCAAACCAAAACAACTAGACACAAGGCCAGTTTCTTCCCTCATGCCATCAATCTGCTAAACAACTAACTTCACAACACTGTTAAAATACATAGTAGAAATATATCTTTATTACCCTTCTCATCTTTCCTATTACTTACTACCTATTACCTATTGTCTCATTTGTATGACAATAACTGTTGCTTACATCTTAAAATATATAATAGTTGTATCCTTTAGTATTCTAGTTTGACTTGTAGAGTGATTACTAGTATTCTATGACTGCTCAATATAGACTGTGCCAAGCCTATAAAAAAATTGTACGGCATGATTAATGTGTTTTGTGACATGGTTTGCCACAAATGTTTTGATATGTGACATGATGATTGTATTTCATAACATGATTAATATACTTTATGATTATAAATGCACCTAATACATACATGACATGAATGTACTTTATGATAATGAATGTATCATAGGACTGTAATTATTGTCAATTATAGCCTTATGATTGTAATCGCAGTTTGTCAACCGTAGCCTGTATTGAGCATTTACATCGGAGAAAAATTCCTTGTGTTTCCAGACACACTTGGCCAATAAATTCTATTCTATCATTTCCTGTTGGACTTTTCACATACTTATCATTGTGATTTTATATCTTTGCCACAGACCAGTTATAATCCATCAGCTCTTCAACTAGTTGAAATAAATATACTGGCATAAAATACACCATTCTGATGGTTAATCTCCTATCCTTTCATAAAATCAAATGTTTATATGAGCAGGCAAAGTTAAAGAACTTTGCTAAGTTTCCTCCTTTGTCACCAAACATCATCATTTATTAAGATAGCATCAGACAATCATTCTTCATGACTGAGTTGGAGCTGAGGCTGGATTTGTGCTGTTCAGACATGGTAAGCTCATTTTGTAGTTGGAGCAGGGTCATGGATTGGGCCATGAAATGTTGCTCCCTCAAATATTGGGAAATAGTTCTTCCATATAATATATGGCTTTAGCAATATTCCAGAAATCATCAATGGTAGTTACAGTATTTCTCAGGTTGCTCTCAATTCCAAATGCCTGCTTGGGTTAATACATTCTATTTTCCTGGCAATAATATGTAAATGATTATTACTGTCTTCTTCAGGGATTCTTATCTTCAATATAGAATATTGGTCTGGAATTTTCGGATGGGACTCCCATCTAAATACTAGTCTGCTCTAACCCTGCTTAGCTTCTGAGCCTAGAGAAGGTTTGAGGCTTCTCAAGTGTAAATAACAACAAATCCATAAGACTTCCCCTATTTTAAAAAAAATGATGTGCTCACAGCTCAACCAAACAACCAGCAATAAAAGGTTTATAATTAAGGAGGGTTTGCTCTATGTTTGGGTTACTTTAATATATTCCAAGTTATAATTCTGTGAATTTTATGTAAAAACACTGCTGAACAATGACAGAAAAGGTACAGCATATATAATTTGCAGTGTTTTTCATTATATTATCTCAAATATAAAATATACTGGAAACCCAATTACTGAAACAATTAACTGAACAAAAAGAGGCCCCTTGCTTCTAATTTTTTTCTTTTCCTGCAAGGATGAGCAATTCATTTGGCCCTGTAGACAAAGATCAGAGGATTGCAAGTCTTTGGGCATAGCTAAAATTGAGAGTATAAATAAACCCTCCTCCATTTCCTCCCCATCACATACCTTTTATTATTTCCACATACATACACATACATATTGGGGGGGATCTGTCAGAAAGGGAAAAATTATAAGCCCCATCCAGTACCCCAAATTGTACATTACAATTGTGCTCTGCCTAGTCTGCCAATGTTTACTGTGTAATCTGGCAGACATGCAATTATAAAGATGTCAACATCACTAGGATGATTTTAATGGTCTGTAGAGGGACCTGAATAGACCTCATCACAGTTTTCCAGGGGCTGCATGTTTTCTAGTTACAATTTGCCCAAAGGATATTTTTCATCTCATTCTTCCATGTTCCTGCTTGTAAATATTTATTAACACTGTTTACACTCTAGTGAGCAGTTTATGTTCAATTTTTGAAACTAGAAAAGCCAAAAAGAGATTTCACACCAAACTTCCTCAAACAAACATTTTGTAAGAATTTAAAATAATTTGTTTCATCAAGATTTTTTTATTATCGGGGAGAAAGTAAGCTTCACATATTGTTATAAAATGTAGGCTACTCATTTCCAACAGGGAAAAGTGAAATACAGGCAACAAGAAAGGTTTTTCTATATTGCAA
The DNA here is from genome assembly GCA_032468095.1 of Pareas carinatus. Taxonomy (NCBI): domain Eukaryota; kingdom Metazoa; phylum Chordata; class Lepidosauria; order Squamata; family Pareidae; genus Pareas; species Pareas carinatus. Next base: position 59,700 of record JANHFO010002752.1, read on the forward strand.
TATCTGTTGTTCCACAAGATGGCTCTATCTGGACTGAAAATTAACACGAAAGGAAAAAAAATAGTTGCAAAATCACTTCATTCATTTACTGAATGTTGATGTTTTCAGCTTTCTTGTGCATATATTAAAAACTATTTTACCCTTCAAACATAATAAACAAAACATTTTAAATCATTTTTAAAATAAAATGTTCTGCTAAATGAACATTAGTGAAAATTAAACATTACTACACTCCTTAGAGTTAGCAATTAAAAATCAGTAAGAGGAAAGGGAGGGAAAAAAGAAAGTATTTACTTGATATATATATTATATAAAATATCCACATATTTCACAGAAATTCACTCACTATTCCAAATGCTGTTCATTCTGTTTAATAAGATATGAGCTGGCTCTTTTGAAATAAATTTCATAACTGGATATAGATTATAACTGTATTGGCCAGTTTTGACAATGACAACTGGCAGAACTAGAATTGAGTAATATGACGCTTTTTGTCCTATTAGAACTCTCAGCTGCCTTCAGCGTCATCAAAACACAGTAATCTTTAGGACTGGCTGCAAAGGTTGTGTGTAAGAAACAGTGGTGTTTCTTCATAAATGACTGGTTCCAGTTGATATTTGTGAGTGTGGAGAAACCGAGTACTGAACGAAGATACAAAGGAGGTACCAATATGGTAGAAGGAGAGAAGACCCTAGACTGAATAGATCAATTATAGATTCAGAAGACAACTGAGTCCAGAAATAAACATTTGACCCTAAATTGAGTTAAATATCCCTGTATTGAATTGGCCCTTAATTCGGAAATCCTTATTGATTCTTGGCTACCATTTGAACAGCAGGTGGAGGCTGAGTTTAGAAACATATGTGGACCAGTTGCAGCCATTCCTGGATCAGATTTTACCTATGACTATTCATGCCTTTCTTACTTTGTACCTACACTACTGTAATTTGGGCGGCTACTGAAGGTGTACAAAGGTATGCTATACTGAGGCTTCAATTGGGTCACCATGTAATGGTCAGAGTAGTTATGAGCATACTCAGATGCATCTTTGTAACATCACTACTAGAGAAGCTGCAGTGGTTCACAAGAATGATTTAAGTAAAAGTTTCAGTGGAATTTTCCACTCAGATCTTCTACAAGCTAATGGTAATCCTGAAAGTCAACAAATCAAGATTATATTATCTTGTCACTAATCTGGTTGGGATGGGGAGATTAAACTGAGGTAGCAGTTTAAGGAATAGCTATCAGAATAATCACCTCTTGCTAAAATTTATTTTTGTGGACAAGTACATCTGTGAGAAATTTCAGCCAATCAAGTATCACAGTGATTAGCATCGCCTTGCTACCCATCTCATCAGATCTGCTTATGTGCTGATCTACTGCAGGTAAGTGAATTCTACTCATGAAGCAGTACTGTGAACAGAAAAACATTTCACCTTTTCAGCAAACTTGGAAAAAAGCTGTTAGATGCTATGACTGCAAAAATCATTTGCATAGGCATCCTAATTTTTCCTCTACCTTACTGCTAATTCAGGGGGGAAATCCTTATCTATTCTGGCAGATAGTCTTCACATATTTTCTTTCCCATCATACATTTGTACATGTGAATGTTTTCTTTGAAAATATAAAAGTATACATTTTTAAAAACAACACTTCTTTGTCCATAGCTTTGTATACATAATAAAGCCTTGGTGCCTTCAAAAGAAACCTTCCAGCTGGACCAAAGAGATAATAGATTTTTTTTAAAATTCATATCTGCTATTTACACAGTCACTCAAACCCTTATGGGAATCAGTGCCAGAGCATTTATTTACCTATATTTTCTATAGGGTTTGTGATTTTGCTTTTGCTCACTCTACTAACAATGCTAGGATTCTTAAAGAATTTAATGGTATAAATAATATAATATTTGAAAGACAAAGCAATAAGTAACTGGGAAGTTGCCTTCATATTATGCAAAAATTACATTGTCTTATTCAATGAATCCTCTGCACTCCAATTCTTTGTATTTTTGCAAGAAGAAAAAATACATTAAGTGACTCATCATTCACACTGGAAGAAACACTGATTTTTAGAATGCTTTCCCACTGTGCCTGTACAGGCATTGTCTCTGCCCAATTTTTCCTGCTGATTCACAATATTAGTTTCCGATTTTCTTCTCTCCTGTTCCTGACTCCTGCAAATAGATGACACTGCTGCCTTTTAGCCTGTAAAGATATTAGCCATCAGCCTTTAGGATTATATTATCAGCTGCAACCAGATGGACCCTATCGCAGCTGTGTCAATCATTCTACACCTGTAGACCTTATACAGCAAGCCAAAAAATTAATTACTTAGAAATTTTAAGAGATGCTAAAAAATAAGAGGGAACATCGCGGAGATGCTAACAACTTAGGGTGTGTAACATTCAACATAAATGTAAACAGAGGACAAGAAAGGAAGGATTTTTATTTGCCTGATTGATTTTCAATCCAAAAGGTCTAATAAGTACAATATATGCATATATTGTATAGTCTATTCTGTATGTGTCTTATTCACGTCATAAGCAGAAGGCATTCTAGTCTTTCTAGAAATGGCTATAATTACTGATCATTTCTACTCAAGAACTGAAACAGTTCAAAACCAGCTTTGGACCTCTATAATCCAATATATCAAATGTGCTTGTGAACTAAGTCATATATTTCTGACTCAACTGCTAAATGTTTGAAACTGGAAAAAAGCTGAATATTTTTCTTTGGAAAGAAAATCCCTTTGCTTATGAGCATTCCATTCCTAAACTTACTGGAATTCTTGCCTAATTCAGTTTTGAATTTCAGCTGTTCTAGCTGGCCTTTCAAGGGGAAGAATGACTTGACAGCTTTGAAACTTTCCCTCACAGGAAATACTTTTTTCATACAGAAATAAGAAAGAACAGCAAAGGAATAAGGATATGGATGGGTATGTGTACATGCAATTTATTTCATTCCCCCTTTGCATGAAGTTAAACTGAGAAAACTTTTTATTTCCCTTTTCCGCAGACCTATGGCCGCTGTGCTAAATAATTCTTTGCTTCTGAATGTTCTGAGATTGACAGAATTATCATAGATAATCTTCAAAATGCTTTAGAGTTTTTGAGGATTAGAGTTGATTGTCCAGCACTGTTCACCTTGCTTTCTTAAGTATGCTTATTTTGAAATGTAAATTTTTATTTTCATTTTCATGGGAGAGCAAGAGCATGTCCTCTTCATGAAACAAGTATGGCCTGCAATAACTCATCTTCTGATTCACTATGCCTTTATTAGAGGCTTCCTCTCCCCTCCTTTAAGAACTTCCTCATACCCTTGCCCTATAACCATGGTGTACAGAATCCCCTTTCCTTCATGTAAAGAAAGATACACAAAAGGTATCATGACTCAAAGGTGCTTTTTTCAAAAGGTAACTAGACCTCCGCTTCTTGGATGAGAAGTGAAACATTTTGAAAGGAAAAACCACCAAGAAATAAGCAAGCCATTAAAGGAGTTGGAGGAGGCTGAGAAAAGATTACTCAGTCCTGAGAAAGAGGAAAATGTGAGAAATAAAAAAGAACCTTCTTTGATTTGATCTGCTGTAAGATGGAGTAGAAAAAACCTGATAGGCAGTGTTTTGTTAACAATAAAGTGCATTCCAGGAATTTATGGATCCTCCTTGCTAGGAGAACCAAAATGCTGGTTTAAGAGATGATTTAGCCTAACTGAGCAGAGCAGAGCTATTCTAATGTTCTGTAAGGAGACATTCTGTGAAATGAAAGAGAGTCTATCATGCACATTCTTTTATTGCAGAGAAAATTGTGTTTTTATTTTTTTAAGTAGCTCTGTGTTTATTATGTCTTTTGGGAATGGAGGCTATGTTGTGGGTAGAAGTTAGGTTAGTAAAAAACTTATAGCAATCACACTGTAACATGTGGTCCAATATTGATCAATAAAGAATAGATACATTTTCCATGATTTACATGTGGTTAGAATTATTTTCTAACCAGTTTTTCCCCTTTCTGACAAAAGTACAGTTGTGTATTCAGTCAAAACTATATCATTCATTCATATGAAAAGAAGCTTGTGAAATCCAACAAATGAAGAAAGTCAAACAAATCTTCACACACACATATGAATATCTTGAAATATTCTACAAAGTGGAAAGTCTTCAGTCATGTTGCAATAGGAAGCTGACTAGTATTATGGAAACCTCTGAAACAGTAATAGAACATTTTTCACTGCAACATTTTATGACAGGATTTATTCTATGAATTAGTGAAACCCTACAGTTGTGGTGGAAAAGGAAGCAACAAATCACTTTTCTAGAGTTTCTTCCAGGCAGGTTCCAAGAGGAAAGAGCGGTGTCTTTGAACCATTGCTTTGAACCATAATACTATCTTTCGAAAACTGCACAATACAGAAATCCAACTATTTCTTAAGACTGTTATCAAAAACATGGGGAAATTTTCTTTTTCACATTAATAGAATTGAGTTGGGCAAACTCTTTGGAAGCCTGCCATTTGTTTTTATCAGAATGTGAAATGTTTCGTCTTCTTTTTTTTTAACTTTTTTTTTAATTTTTATTTTTTTATTAATTTTTTATTTTATTTTACAATGATTCACCCGTGCTATACAAAAGGAAGGAAGGTTTGGTTCTTCAGATGTATCCTCATGAACGCCAAAATCCACGATCTCTGGGTACAGGTAACGAAGCATCCAGAGTTCCAAATGCATAGTCCACAAATGGTTTCCAGATTTTCCAAAAGATGTCTTCTTTATATATACCATCTCTTATTTTAATATCACATGTCAATTTATCATTTAAAGCTAATTTCCACATTTCACAAAACCACTCCTCCATTTTAAACTGCACATCTAGCTTCCAATATCTAGCTATTATCATTCTACCAATTATAATCATAATTCTAATCAATTC
>JANHFO010002752.1:160999-172106 GCA_032468095.1 Pareas carinatus
AAAAATGAGTTTCCTAATATTCACCAAGTTAAATAGGAGAATGTTGAACATTTCCTATTTAAAAAGTCTTCCAATATAACCAGTAATTTAGATTAGGGTCATAAAGATCATCATGAAATAGAAGCTATAATCAACTTAAGAATGCAAATGAATTTATTTGTTTAAATAGCATACCGTACATTCTGCTGTCCAAGGTTGTCAGCAGCCCATCATGACATAATTCAAAAACACGTATCCAGACTAACTAAAGTTTTATTTACAGAATTTAGTTCAGCCTTCTATTGAGTTCATCAGCATCTTGTTTTTAATTGTGCATGGATCCATCACTTGTGCAACAAGATTAGTATGAAATTCTTGAATAAAGCTAGGATGATAGTGCTTAATCACAAGTCAGAATGGCCATAAGTCATATTGACACGTATAGCCAGTTTCTCTAATGTTCCCTTTTAGCCCCTTAAAAGGCCTTTGAAACTAATAAACCTTTTTCTGTTATTTGAAGTTCAGAGAGGCAGAAGATAAGTGCGACCTCATAAGAAAATATGACAGTAGATTGTTTGACTTAGAAATTAGAGAAGCTGATATGGAATATTACGTGATTGGTTGAGTAAGGAAGTAGGAGTCATCAAGGAAGAACTGTTCAGTTATATCTAGTTTCTTCCATGATTATATAATGGCAATTTTTTGTTATTATGTAACATTGTTGTCCAAACTGTTATTCCTTTGATTAAAATATTGATGTAATTTTAAAATTAAATCTGCCAGTTGGCCTGGGACCTTGATAGGGATGTTCTGGACTGGGAGTGGCTGATGGGGTAGAAAGAAGATCCCCACACACATGTACCTGTCCCTTGGCTTTTAGTTTCTTATTTAATCTTTCTAATTTAAAATATTTTATTGTCTTTTTTACTGATTATTATTCTGCAAGCCACCCAGTGTTTCTATAACAATGAGATGGGCGGCATATTAACAACATACATACATACAACAGGGTGTTTGCAATCAAGTGACATAGGCTTAGTTCTCAGTTCTTAGTTATACACTTATACTTTCTGAAGTTTTTGTGGGAAAGAGATGTCTTCATCAGATAGCTGATGCTGGCAGTTGGGAGATTCATGGAGACTTTAATTGCTGTACATCCTCATCTATCAAATGTGGATAGATCCAAGTGCCAAAACTTTTAATTTTCACAGGCATATACGACACACATACACATGTATGTCACACACACTTGCTGTTAGTTTGCTTGTTTTAACAGACATCTTCAGAATTTCTCTCAATTGAAATCTCACAGGTTGCAAATAATCTTTTAGAATGACAGTAACTATATAAACTTTTGTTAGCTAAGTCACTGTTGTCATGGATTTCATTATTTGCAATATTAAAACTGGCATTTATTTAGGCATCTGTGAGTAACACTGGCATAAGATTGCCAAAGTAAAACTGCATAGAGTGCAGCTAGGAACTCAGAGCTTTTAAATTGGCGTATTTTGATAGATCTAACAGCTGGCTACCCTATGCAAAATTGGTCCAGTAAATACAAATTGCTGAACAAAGGTAGTTGTGTACTAGTCATTTCTTGACACAATGTTGAGATGCTACTTTTCACTATGAACTTAAGATACTTGCAAAATCAAGAAATCTGTAAACTTCTTTATGGTAAACTCACTGTGATTGATACATTTAGATTTATTATCTACAATTATGAGATTAGATAGTGATTTACATGCATAAACAGCTTTGCACAGGACATTCATGTATTCTTAAACATTATTATTTCCCAAGAGTCTGGTTCACAAATTCAGCAGCCAATTTTCAAGGTGTAATTTTTCCATCATTATTGGAAGCTATTGTTCTCTCTTTCCCTCTCTCTCCTTCTCCGTGTACAAGGATGGTGAGTTAGCATCCCAGGATTGAAAGTACTCAATTGATCATTTGATCCAATTGCTTGTTCTAAAATAGAGCATCTGTGATCTGAAAAACCAACAAACACCTAGCTCTCAAATTGACGATAGCAACACTCAGCTAAGAAAACAAATGGACAACAGAGCAGCTGTCAAGTAGTTCTTTCCTATTTTTTATAACACTTCCATGTAATCCTTTTTAATTGGTTGCTTCATGCCCATTGAATAAACCACCATCTTTATTTGACATTCTCCCAAATACAGCACATTTCCACCTGCTATAAAAGGCAATATTTTGTCAGAGTGAAACAGCTGGAAATGTTCTTTCCCCTGAGGGTAGACTTAAGCAGTTGGTTAACAGGGTGTGCCAAAGTAAATATTTTGATTTACCATTTCTAAAATGTTTCTGTAATGTAATCCACAGGCCAAAGGTCAATGAGGTCCCACTAAAGGAGAACGAAGATGAAGATTATCCTTTTGACTACCAAAAGCTACTCCGGAAGACGTCTCAACGCAGACGCCTTCTCCAGCAATATTAGCAGCAGCTGCTACTGTTTGGTTTTCTTCAGCATAATCTTTGCTTTTTTTTCTTTTTTGTTGTTGTTGGGAAGGTGTTATGGATTTCCCATATCCTTTTCTTTTAAATAAACCTCTCATATTAGCTCCATTTTGGGGTATGTGAATATGCTGTCTTAGCCTTTTTCCAAAGGGAGATACTAGCCTTTGTTATAATGTTTGTTTATTTAAATATACAAACACATGTGAAAAATATTGCTCTCCTTTAATATATTCAAACTCTTAAAAGCTCTTTTTGGAGGGAGGGGGAAAGCACATTATTTTTCATTTTGTTTTTCTTTCCACAAATTTTGCATCGCTTTACTTTTATACTGAGATTGTTTATGATCTGCCTGGATCTTTGAACCCTCAACTTACATATTATGGTTCAGACGAAGTCTATTTAATTAATGTAAATAGATAAGCAAGCAAGTCTTGAATGTTAAAAGACTAGGGATAATGGTGAAGGCAGTGCATGTAATTTAAGAAGCAACCAAATGAACCAACTTTCAATATACCAAGTAACTTTTAAATGAGCATCTGAAGACATATGGACATAATAAACACATATAAAGCTTGATCTCAGTATGTAGCTATATATTTGTGACAATAAATCACCACCATTCATTTTCGTAGGCATTGTATTCAAGCAATGAATGTTGTATATCAGAGTAGCAGCTAAGCCCTTTGTAGGTAGAAAAACAGCTATTTGAGAGGGAAGAACTATAGGGGGGATTGTATCCTCTTCCTGCAAATCGGGTGATTAGATGCTCTTTTCTTTAAAAAAAAATTAGTTTCCCCCCACTGTGATAGCAAAAGACAGTACAGATTTGTTCATTTTGCCCTGGTTGTATTAGAGCAAAAGAAAATCATGTGCTTCATTGGAAACAGTGGTTCTGCTGGGTTTTTTTGCATGAGTGGTTCAAAATTGACTTGTAAGTTCTCTGCCCAGTGGGAAGAAGTATTTTCTCTCATGTTTTAACCGGATTATCCTGCAGCCGCTAGCTCAACAGTTATGGTGTAACAAAGACATTTTACATAATGCCATTTTCATAAATGGAATATACATATACCATTAAAAAGAGAAATTGTGAAATTACAGTGATGCCATCAAGTTCTTTGTAATAGCTTAAATTTCAATCCATATAAGTAGTAGCTTTGGTTTTCATTAGTGTAGTTACTATGTGTTAAAAGGGAAGAGACAGGCACAATGAACTGGCAAATCCATGGGATATACATTGGGAATTCGTGTGTGAGTGGGCGGGTGTGCGTGCATTGGTGTGGATGTGAATGTGTGTGTGTATCCCTTTCCCAATGTGTATTTTGTAAAGATGTATTCATGACCTAGATTATTAAAGGGTATAAAGCTAAGTAAGATGAAGACTACACCTACTACAAATCCTACAGAACTGATGAATTAATGAACAAGAAGCTTACTCCTCGGTCCAAATGATTTTTGGATTTAATTCTAGCAAAGGCTACACTTCAGGGCCAATGAGAACAGGACACCTAAGATTATCTTGCACTGCTTCGAAGCCCATTGTGATTTTGCTGCTATGTGCCCATCCACAGGAAGAAATCCAAGCCAGTTCTGCCCTTGTGAAGAGAGACTAGTTTTCTCCTCTAGCCAATTTAAAAGGCAAGCGGCTCCTGCTTCAATGAACTGAGACATGAACTAGCCCTGAGATAAATAAGACTGCACTGTCTGTGTTACAGATGCCCATCAAAGGCCTCCATGTTCCATGTACAAACAAAAAGAGAGGAGCTGCCCATAGCTTCATAATCATTTTTCCCAGAGGAAGCAGCTTTTCCCACAAGCAAAGCACAGGGAGGAAAGGCATCCTAATCTCAGCAATATACTCCTATCTATGCCATAAGCATAAGCATAAGCTCACATGCTCTGGATCTTGAAGCACCCATATCTCTCTCATTCTGTTTTTGTAGCAACTGCAATCTTATGTGGCAATCTGAAGATTCCCAGTATGAGACATAGTTTTAAAAATTCCTTAAGCAGAATAGTGATTTTTAGAAGTGACAAGAGTCTTGAATCAGATTCCATTTCTGGCAACACATATTCTGGTAACAATATGTGAATGATTTGCCTTGCTTTCTTCAAATCTCTCCATTAAGCCTCTGCCCCAATGTCCTGAGAATTTCTCATCTAAATACTAATCAAATCTCACCCAGCTTAGCTTTTTTTTCTAGCCAAAGCCTGCTAAAGCTAGCATAAGAGATGGGCTTTAAAATGGAAAGCTAATCTTTAAAATCAATGCTTGAATTTTGTTTTTCATTTAAAGAGCAAGATGAGCACATTTCAAATGGGGAATTTTATCCCAGTCTAAACGTAAGCATGCTACCAAAGAAACAATGCCTATGCAAAAATATGTCAGTTTTGGGGGGGGAAGCTCCTATTAACAGTGAGCACAGAGGGAGTCAGTTTTCATTCTGATCACAGCTGGAGAAAAAAAAGTGCCCTGTTGCATGATTTGAGCCCAAATGTGATTGCTCAAACCCAGTTGGAACAGGAGCAGAAAATGTACTGACCTCGAATGGCATTAGACTAAAACTCCAATTAATCCTGATCATGGCCCATGATGGGGCTGGTGGGTAGTCTAGCAATCTCTAGAATGCCTCGTTTCCAGCCACTCCAGAGTTGGGGTTAAATGCCTCCAGCATAGATTGACAGAGGAACTAATGAATTTGTCTCTGTTGTTCATTAACTCACAAATGTGTTTTTCAACCAGCCAGCTGAGGTTCTTGCTCATGCTACCTACCTGTTCATAGGCACAAGCCAGGGACATGTACAGGACAAGAAGATGGCAGGCAGTAGCTACCAAGATCAGTTTTCTTCCTATAGAGAATGCTGCTCCATTTCTTCACTAACATGGAGGCAAGAGGTGTCACCAAATTATGCTCTCTCTGTATGAGAAGCACTGGTGTTGATTTTCTCTGTTCAAGTACACATTTTTGACTTGGAGCCCTGCATTTTGATTCCAGCAGACAATGTATTCACCGCCTCTCTATGAATACCGTGAAATCAGTTCACCAACAGGGCATCTTTGATGTACATCAACAAATTAATTGAAAGCTATTATCTACCTGCAGATACCCCAGAGATAAAGCACACTCCAGGCAAGATTTATCACACCTCCAATATGCTTCCACATTTTTCAGTTGGCTAGCGGATAACAGGAGCTGAAATCAAAAGCTCCTAAAGATACCAGGGAGGTGAGAGCTGTCCTAGACTTCTAGTTCAATATCTTGAGCATTTTCTGATATAATTTATCTTAAAAATAAATACAGACAGGAGTGTCAACCAGTTCCACCCAAAGAGAGGAAGAAAGCTGATGGAAAGCTGTAGTGTTTTCATGCAGTTAAACGTTTGGCCCCCTTCCCATTCTATCGCCTCTCCCAGACATATATTGAACTGGAGAGTTCAGGAGCAGCACAATCAATAGGATGGCAAAATAAGAATGATGTGTGTGTGTGTGTGTGTGTCAAGGAGAGAGAGATAAAGCAGTTATATAGCTTTTTTTTTATGCTGATTGCCATCACTGAGGATGTATGTTTCCCTCAAGGCTGCTTCTCCAGGTCTGCTTGTCTCACTAGCCAGGAGGGAAGCAGAAACTGAACTGTCTCATGAAGTGACTAAGTACCTGACTTGGTCCTGTGATATATGAAAATTAAGACTGGGGGTCATACAAGCCTTCCTGACTGGTGGTTGTCAGAAGCTGTAGAAAGAAAATCCTACAAAATAATGCTAGATAATATTTGTGGCACATTGCATGACCTTTGCTTGCAGTTTCATGACAAAGCTTTATATGCAATTTCGATGGCAGGGGGAGATGCTTGCTTTAAAATAGAAAACAGCTGGCCAGAAACTTTCTTCTGACAGAGAGGAACCAGCAAACCAGGCAAATTAGCAATGGGGAGAGTTTTGCCCTACTCCAGTTGTAGCCATAGCATCTCTAGCTAGGTCAAGGTAAAAGTGCTTCTTTAAATCTCTGGTGAGTGATATGGCCAACAAGTGTCCATCAACTTGTAACTTTTTCTCTAGGCCAAATTGCCTATGTCTCCAGTGAGTCTCTAGCTGGGCCAACTGTTCAGATCAGGAGCACAAAATGTCTACAGAATCTGGACAAGGTTTTCAGTCCCTGAAGAAGAAGCAGGTGCTGCAGTAGCTGAAGAGCGACTGGTACTCCTCAACCAAGAGGAGGATGGAGAGGAAACCATCTTGGTTCCTGCTAGATTTGTTTTTCATTGTGGATCACCGAGTTGTTGGCGGCTTTCAGCCTGAGCAACCAAGTTGCCACTCCAAAGACGAGTCAGGCACTGCTGACTCTGGGCGACGTGCGTGATGTGTATGATCCCTCTGTTCTCCGCCCTGCCTGGTGCGAGGAATCCCTAGCCTCGCCCTCTCTTAGGCACAGCCCTTGAAAGCTGGATCCAGACGCTATTCGAAGCATCCTCCTCCCCTTTCAAGGCGACCACCCAAGCATTTTGCCTTCCTTTCTGAGTCTTTCCCCTGCTCTCAAACGCCTGAAGGGTCTTTCCAGTTTTCGCGCCCCTCTGCTTTTTTGCAGCAGCCTGAGGCAACCCCAGTTGGAGTGAGCTGTTCGTGCTGGCTGCCAGGATCAGAGCAGCAGGTGGCCATTCACTAACTGCCACTCGAAGGCAAAGCTCCCACCACCGTCGCGCCTCCTTTCAGCCACAGCTTCTGAAGGCGAGTCAGTGGTGGGTCAGTAGCACGGAAAGCGCTGTCTGCCCAACTGGCGCGCTCAGGTCTCCAGTGAGAGAGGAAATCACGCGCAGAGCCTCTCTGCCGTCCTCGCCGCGCTCACTCAGGCCTCATTGCAACCTTCCCCCGTGAGCATTCGCCCCGGTTTCTCCCGCCTGCCATCCCCTCCCCCCCTCTCTCACGCACCCCCCCCGCCTCGTCCCGCCTTTCGCGGCGGCGTCTCTGTCTCCCGCGCACACAGCCCAGGCGCTCCGGCGGCACTTCAGCGGCTCCTCAACGGTTCCTCAGATGGCAACTCCGGGAGCTGGCTTTTGGTCCTTCGGGGCTGAGGAGGGATCTGGCGATCCGGACAACCCAGGGGCAGGTAAGAGTCTCCGGCCCGCCTTTCTCTGGCGCAGAGTCAGATCGCCGGAATAGCGGACGGCAGCCAGAAGCCACCTGCCTGCGCGAAGTTGCTCTTCGCCTAAGTCTCCCAGAATTTTTGGTACCTTCTCATTCTCGCCCCTTCTCGCCTTGAGAGGAGAAGCTATTGCCGGTCCCCTCACCTGGCCGGTGAGAGAGCTTCAGACCGTGGCAACCCAGTCGGCCCCACTTCAGTCTGAAGAGCCATTTACCTGCTCGCCTGGAAGACCTTGCCCCGGCGAAGCAGGGCAGCCCAGGCGAAACGAGGGCGAATTCCGGGCTTTCAGTCGACGGCAAGGAATCCGCTTCACCGACGATGCAAAGTGAAGCGGAAAGAAAGACGGGCTGGGTGGTGCAGGTGGTGGGGTTGGCAACCCTGGATGCGCCGCGATACTGCTTTTCTTGAGCCTCTGGCTACAAATAAGATCTCACGAGAGGCATGGGCAAGGGTCCTGGCTGGGAATGGTGGAAGCTGTAGCAAAAGACCCTTTAGAAAGATATAGAGGTTACCCCTCGAATTTAAGGGCAATCAACAGAAAGAGCGGTTGAGGCTTGCTTCCTTGAGCTAAAAACCTTTCTTAGAGAGAAAAGGCGGAAAGCAACCCGCGCAGCTCTATCCTAAAACAGGCTCAGGACCAAAAGCCCCTGAGAGGATTTCAGTCGATGAACCCTCACTCCGCTGCTCGTAAAGTCCACAGGAAGAAATAAAGAATGAAGTCGTAGTCTGTTGTTTAATAAGGTCTATCCGCTGAAATCCACCCACTCATCTAATGCCAATTCTTGTTCTCCTCTGCCCTTAGCCAAAGCCTGGTGCCAGGCTGCCCAGAAGTTTACCGGAGGCATTTCAACCAAACTCTGCGGTAAGCATCTACTCCAAGAGGGTCTCCAAATCACCAAAAGAAACCCATTTTTAAAATAATAGCAATAATAATAATTTCGGCAATAGAGGTAATCTCCCCCAAGGACGCTTTCCCGAGAAATCTGGAGATTTGGCGACCCTTCGAGCCGTGGGGGTAGGGAGAGATATTGGAAGGGGGGCCCCCGCTTCGCTCCAGTCCCTGCGGTGCCATTGACGCTTCGCCCTTTGTGTCTTTGTTAGCGCTGCTCTACGGAGATGGCGACAAGACCACGGAAACGGGAGCGACGAAGGCAGACCCTGGTTCCGCCGCCAGGAAGGGGGCTTGTACCTGCACCAAAAAGCCCTGCACTTGCCAGAAAGGAGAGCTCAGCTATGCTTTCCTGCGCGCCTCAGGTAACTGGCCTCTAGCCAGCCCGACACTTGACGGCGGCGGCGGCGGGAGGGGGCTTACAAGGAGAGTGGGTAGCCAGGCGTTTTGGAAGCCCTCCCGCCTTTGGGGGCATTATACTCCTCTTTAGGGGAGAGTAGAACAAGCCAGGCAGTTCCACACCGAAGGGCATCCTGCCATTCACTTCCTCTCGAGGTGAGGCGTGCGTCAACCCTTCTTGGATGGGAACAGAGACCAGATACTGGCTCCGCCAGAACGCCCCTTTCATCTCATTCAGCCACCAGAAAAATTCTGTTTTTCGATTTCGTAGAGATACCAGCCCTTTCCTTCCTCTCCCGCCTCCATTTTTATACACACTCTTTCTATATCGCAATGATTCCAACGTTGGAAAATCAGCTGAAATCTGCCTAACCAAGAACTAGATGCGCTTTATATTAACTCTGGAAACATCGCCCCCACCCTCATCCCCACCCCAAAAAGAGCTCCTGTTGATTCCATGACAAATAAATGAGTTTTTCTCCATTTAAGTGCAACTATCCCTATAGCCAACGGTTTTGTTTTTGTTTCAGCCAATCCTAAATTGTTTATTTCAAATCCCACCACCTGTCCAGATCCAAGAAATACTCTGAGTAGGCCGATGGACAATGCGTGGGAGGGAGGAAGAAATGTCAAAATTTTGAATCAGTCTGTTAAATTCTGAAAGTGCCTGCCAAGAAGAATATGTATGGGACATGGATCATTCTGGCTCAATAAATCCATCTGAAAACAATCTACAGTATATTGCTGTATGGGAATATATATATATAACCATAAATGACCTTCTCTGACACCACATAGAAGCTGGTTCGAATAGTGTCAATGGCTCTGCATCCAGTAACATTGTTCGTTGTCCCAGAACTGTTGTCAATTTGACGGTTGATTCAGCACCACTTGAAAGAGAACAGCGACACCGATTTTGAACTATTTATAAACCTAAATCAAGGGGGGGAGTTAACGGTATTGGCAGTATGTGACTAATTTTTGAAATGGAACTCTTTGTTTTTTTTAAAAAAAATAGCATGTTGAATATTTAAAATGTTAATTCTTAAATATTGATTTATGTGACAGTGACACTGTGTTGACAGTGACCTGAAAGTATATTTTATATTACTGTGTCTCCCTCAGTCCAGTGATTTGAATTGTATATTTATACCAACAAAGCGTTTAGATATATTAAGGAGCTGGGAATTATTACTGGGTAAAGGAATGACTTTAAAACAAATACAGTCTGCTTCGGGTGCTTTTATTCTGAGCGTGAACCTGAAAAGGGTCCACCCTGCTTTTTCCTTCTCCGCAGACCTTCTGCCTGCCTCGGACGGGGAAGCGATCACCTTGGCTTTCCTACAAGATGTGATGGACATTTTGCTCCAGTACCTGGTGAAGAATTTCGACCGGTCCACCAAAGTGATTGATTTCCACTACCCAAACGAGCTGCTGCAGGAATATAACTGGGAATTGGCGGACCAGCCTCAAACCTTGGAAGAAATTCTGCTGAACTGCAGGACGGCGCTGAAATACGCCATCAAAACAGGTACGCCGGCTCTGCTGGTCGCGACCAACACAGGGCAGTTTCCCGCTATGGATCCCCTTGGACACTGCAGCCTTTTCGCGCTGGGCCTTTAAGGGAAAGAGCTGCAATTTCTGGGCAGGGCGAGGGAAGAGGGGGAGCGGCCTTAATTCGATTCCGCCGCGGCTAGTGGGTAGGTCTCAGGACAGTAACGGTCAGTGGGAGGCCGGACACTTGAAGGACAACCATTTCTTGCCGTGTTTGTGAGGGGAGGGGGGCAGGTTCGATTCTGAGGATAGAATCTTCGGATTTTTTTTCCCCCTTCAAAAAGTGCACTATTTGGAAAGTAACCTCTCCCCTCACCCACCCACCCACCTGCCACGTCCATTCTATCTCTTCGGGCACAGTGCCCACAGCTCCAACGTAAGGTCCATGCTTCTGTTTCTTCCGCTTTTTAAAGGAATTTAAGCATTTTTTTCTGACTGGATAAATCCAACCCGAACGGAACTGACTCGAGTACGGCGGAGAGTAGCTGAGTGCCTCTCCGTGGCTGGAATGTATATAGGCCATGCCACATGGGTGATTTATAGCGTCTTATAGTGTCATCTGACTATTGCTGTGCCAATACATCAATAAGACAGACATTATAGCGCCACAGCGATGACTGGGCGACCCTCGAAGATGCTATAAATCACCCGTGAGGCAATCGCTTTTGGGG
>JANHFO010002755.1:0-12619 GCA_032468095.1 Pareas carinatus
CTGACAATTAGTTGACTAGATTCTTGAGTATAAACGGTAAAGGTTCCCCCTGCACAAGTGTGCTAGTCATGTCGAACTCTAGGGGGCGATGCTCATCCCCATTTCTAAGCCGAAGAGACAGCGCTGTCCGAAGACGTCCCCGTGGTCATGTGGCTGGCATGTCTGAATGCCTAAGGCACCCAGAGTGCTGTTACCTTCCCACTGAAGTGGTCTCTATTTTTCTACTTGCATTTTTAGATGCTTTCGAACTGATAGGCTGGCAGAAGCTCAGGCGAGTAATGGGAGCTCACCCTGTTACGTGGTACTAGGGATTCAAACTGCCAACCTTCTGATCGACAAGCTCAGCGTCTTAGCCGCTAAGTCACCACCCCTACTGAGTATAGGCATGAGCAATAAATCAGATTAATTGAAGCTTAGCATTTGATCCTGATTCTTCATTCCTTACAGAACCATAGGGCTGGATGTTTCTGTCTTAATTTTATGATTATCAAAAAAAACCCACAACAACCTTACTCTACCCAACAGGATTGTTGTACGAAAAACATGAAAGAGAGCACTATATCTGCTGTCTTGAGTTCCTGCAGGAAAGCAGGGCTATAAATCTCCTCAGACATTTAACAAGTACATGTTTTGGAGAAAACCCGAAGGCTGCTGAAGGACAGTCATCAATCACGTTGTAAGCCTTTTGAAAAAAAGGACTGATATTGTTGCAGGTATTAACTGTCAAAAAATGTTTTGCAACAAGTGAAATATCACTGAAATTGCCCGCCAGCGTTTTTATTTTTATTTTATCTTCAAGAAGGGAAAAAGACCGGAACAATAAAACATCCGGATAACTAGAAAGCTAGCAAGCTATTTATTCTTAACCCAATATCCTGTCAGAGCAGAGTTTTTCAAACTGGGTTCGACAAAAACTGGATGGGGCTCTGAGAAACTGAGAGAAATTATAATTTCAATGTAGCATTTTCTAGTCTTAATTTCTATTCTATTTAAAATTTCCCATTTCCTATTTTTCTTTTCCAGGGATTTTGCCTCTTGATCGGGGAGCTCTTGGATTTTAAAAATAATTTAACGAACGCATTTCTTGGTCTGACAAAGTTTGGAGGCTCTTGGGGAGAAGACTGCAGAGAGAAGAATAAAGAGTATGAAGGGTATTAATGATGAAATGTGTAACTGTGATGTGATTCCTGCAACATATTGAGCTTAATGTAGTTTGCTTAGTCGTTGCCTGCAGTTGAAACCTGCAGGCCTAGACTCACTGTCTCCAGGGGTTGCTTAAGTGGGAAATTTTCTGATTGCCTATTGTCTGCCTCCTAGAGGTCACTCTGTATATAACCTCATTGCGCAGCAGTATTTGCTGGCTTCGTATGTGTTCCTGCTTGCTGTATGATATGCCTGTGCTTTTCTACAATAAACCTGTTACTTGTTCTACCGCTCGCCTCTTCAATGCCTAAGAACCGACAACACAACTATTTCTATTGGAACGACTTTCCCTAATTTCATATGTGCGCTAATAGGATTTTGCTTGTCTGGAATCAAAAAAGAGAAAGATCTCAGGATCTCACACAGAAGAGCAAACGGAGATGTCTCCTCGACAGATGGCTGCTGTTGAAAAGGCAAAGGCTGTGCCAAGAATCGTTAAGAAAATAAAACTGCCCACCGTGTAACGTTTTTATATAAATCTATGGTACATTTTAATCTAAAACAAGGGTCCCCACCTCCTGGTCCATGGACTGGCATTGGTCCGTGGCAAGCCAGCAACCAGACCGTGCAAACAAGTCAAGCCTCATTGGTAGGATGCAGACAGCATGCAAAACCAGGCCTCCTCCGGTCCGTGAAAAAACCTTTCCCCATAGAACAGGTCCCTGGTGCTCAAAAGGTTGGGGGCTACTGATCTAAAACACTGGACAGTTTTGGTCCCTTCATTTCAAAAAGGATGCAACAGAGCTGAGGAAATGTAGAGGCATGCACT
The DNA here is from genome assembly GCA_032468095.1 of Pareas carinatus. Classification (NCBI taxonomy): domain Eukaryota; kingdom Metazoa; phylum Chordata; class Lepidosauria; order Squamata; family Pareidae; genus Pareas; species Pareas carinatus. Next base: position 1,973 of record JANHFO010002755.1, read on the forward strand.
AAAATGAACGATCCAATGGTTTATGCAATGTAAATCTAAGATGTTTCTGACTTTTTACTTTGGGAAAAAGGAGTAAAACACGATCAAAATATATAAGAACACAAGCAGGCACCCTGGCCCATCTAGTGTGACAGTTCTCATGGTGGCACACCAACTGAACAGAAAGCCCATAAGGCTCTCCCAGATGATGGCCTTCAGAAGCAGTCCCGCTGCCATTAAGACTTAAGAGGCATTGATGGGCAGAACCTCCGTGAACTGCTCCAGCCCTTATAAAATGATGCACAGCACGGAGAAAGTGAATAGGTAAAAGTTTTTCTCCACCTCTTAAAACAACTGGACTATGAAAGCAAATTATATGATTTGCTTACACCATCATAGGACATATTTAATGAATGTGTCTCTGGAAGGAATGGTGATGGTCACAGTTTTGGATGCCATTGAACCAAGATTGGATCAATTCACACAAGAGAGACCTATTGAGAACTATCAGTCTTGAAGACTCAATGTGTTGGAAGACTCATGACAAAGAATAATGGCAGGTGATGTCCTGCTTGTAAGTACCCCAAAAGTATCTGCTTGTTGGTGTGTTTTGATCCAGCGGGGATATTTTAATGTTCTTAAGTGATTCGGAGGTCTTTGTTTGACAAATATAAAACTCTGGATTTCGCTAACGTCATCAAAGCTTACAGCACGCCAGAAAAACAATTGATTTCTTTCTCAGAATGAGGATAATCATAGAACTAGGCTTATCCTGAGCATCTGAGCTGGTAAGGGATCCTCAAAACATTGGCACAACGTTACCCACAAAGGCAGATCAATCTACTGCTGGCATGGAAGACCACAAGACTTAGCTATACAGAAACAGTAAAAAAAGACAGAAATATTGAAAAACACAATGTTTTATATGGCTATCTTTGACCACATATAAAAGGCAGCTCCAGGTAGTCCTTGACTTACAGGCATTTGTTTAGCGACCATAGGAAATTACGATGGCAGGGAAGAATGTGACTTACAACTGATCCTCGGATTTATGACTGTTGCAGTAAATTCCCCCAGTTGCATGATCAACATTTTGACACTTGGCGACTGGCATATATAGATGATGGATCCCAGGGTCATGGGACTCATCGTCATTTGTGACCTTCCCAGCCAGCTTCAAGGTCAATGAGGAAAGCTGGATTTGCATGATTCACTTAACAACCGCAGCGCTTCGCTTAATCAAAAGGTCACAAAAATTTCGTGCGACTCATGTAACGGCCGAAATTCTGGTTATAAGCCAAGGACTACCCGTATAATCAAATGAGCTAAGGGGATTGACAGCTGAACCTGAACTTGGCGCTTACTACAATCCCTTTGTCGCATTTGCCAAAGTGTAACTTGGTGTTTAAAATCAAGCTCCTTGGTATGGCACCCACTTTTTAAGAAAAACAAATTAAACCTCTGGTTGGAAACCGATCGTTCCGAAGGAAGGAAAAGGAACCGAAGCAATACAGACAGAAGGCAGTCACGGAGGACTTTGACACTAAGTTCGTTTCCTTTTAATTGTCAACTAATTGGAGCCCCATGCAAAACCTTTGGCTGTTTCTTTCATCAGATGGGCAATTCCGAAGGGCAGGAGAAAAAATGTACAGTGTGCAGAGCTTTCCTTCAGGGCGAGGAGGAGAAAATAATATAATAACCAGACTTTAAAAAAAGTATGAATTTTTTAAGTCTCCATCAAATTCCCGTATGGTACACTTTTGTACACAGGCCTGTTTTGTTCGTATAGATATGTACATCTATTTACACGCCCCGGTTTTCTGCTTTTTTTTCCGGAGGAGATTAAAAATCCATCGATAAGGAACCCTGAGCAGCATCTTCGCGACCCCTGACATAGATTTCGCACGGGATCTCCTCCATCACCCGGTCTTCTATCACCTGCTCGGGACACTCGTGAGCTTGCTTGAAGGTGTAGCTGCTTTTCTTGAAGGTACTGTTAAAGGTCTTCATTGGCGGCGGAGGTGCAAAATCGTTGTGGAAAGGAAGCTCCATGGAACTGAGGTTGGTCCTGGTTGGCTTGACCGCTGCAGTTTGCGAGCCACAGTGATGGTCGTGAATGCACCGTGAAGCGGTCGAGGAGCGCCTCATCTTCTGGTAGTTCTCGAGTTCCTCAGAGAGGTCAGCCAAGTCGGCGGAAATCTCTTTGTCCCTCAGGGAGAAGAGTTCGTAGTGAGGAGGGTCGAAAACCTCTTGGAAGCCAGTTTTGTTGAAGGTGGTTTTACAAGTCATCACTTTTTTCCGGGGCTGCTTGACCTGCACCAGGATGGAAATGATGAGAAGAACCAAGACTATCCCTGAAGTAATTCCAATGACCGTCCCGTGAGTTTTGGTGATTTGTTCAAATAGTCCCGTTTTCTTCTTTTCTAAAACAAAACAACCAACCAAAGGAACAGATCAATAACAAAGGAAAAAAACTAGCAGCAACCAGTTTCAAATCTAAACTTTAGGTAGCCCTCGACTTACATCCACAATGGAGTTCAAAATTATCGCACTAAGTGAGACAGTTCTTAAGTGAGTTTTGTTCCATTTTACAACCTTTCTTGCCACCGTAGTTAAGTGAAACGCTGCAGCTGTTAAGCTAGTAACACGGTTGTTAGGGGAATCTGACTTCTCTATTGTCCACCATCAAAAGCGTCCTCGCTCATTGCATGATGGTGTGGTAGGCTGGTTTGACAGCCGCGGATAGAAAGACTTTACAGAGGGTGATGAGCACAGCACAAAACATGGCGGCCTGTCGCCTGAGACCACTGGATGACATCGCTGGGGCCCGTTGCCTCAGAAGAGTGAGGAAAATCCTCAGAGACGACTCACACCCTGGTCAGCCCTTCTTTACTCCCCTACCATCGGGCAGGAGATATAGAAGTACAGGCAGCTGCACAAACAGACTGAAGGACAGTTTTTATCCGTGGGCTGTTGGACTCCTGAATAAAAAATAACATTTTCCCAACAACATAGTGTGATTGACTTGCAGGGTCGGTGCGATGTGTAATAAGCTCCCATGGTGTAATAGGCCTGGGTGTTTGTTAGTAGGATTCCCTGGGCTAGGGATTCCTTGTCTCAGTTGTTTGTATGTGTTGTGGGAGGGGGCGCACGAAGGGAGGCTCAGCCCATCTCAGTGAAGGAAATTTAGAAATTTATTATCTATTATAAATTTACATACTTATATAAATATAAACATTTATATTTATCTTTTTAAAAAAGTCATATTAACGGCCCGCGGGATTTAAAATTATGAATTCAGTGGTCCCTGAGGTCCAAAAGGTTGGCGACCAGGGCCCTAGGCAGTATCTCTTCATCCTGTCTCCCGTTATTCCTACAACCATTATGTCACCCTCCCCTCGTCTAGTCTTTTCAAGTACAGTTTGCTCTTTTTCAAGCAACTGCAGCTTGTAGGAGAAAAGGAATATTTGGTCCACGGGCAACTAGACCAGAAGTCAATAGGTCTATCAACACCACTGAATAGATGCAGTTCCTCTGACAAGGTTCTCGAGAACCGATTGGCCTGTGCTGCTTCTAAATATATACAAACTCAGTGTAATAGCTCATTAGCTGGGAGTTCGAGGTAGTAGCTAATTAGCACTCCAGCTAAATTGAAAAGCTTGGCTTAGAATTTTGTGAAAGGCACTCTCTAATGTTATGGCGCTAATGGCAACGTTTCAGTGTGGAAGAGAGCCAGGCCAACCAATCCAAATGGCATATCACTCGTCAGGCTTTCTTGAAAAGTTCAGTTTCTCAGAATTTGAAATGCCTTTTCTTTTTAAGCAATCGTGGTCACGTCCTTAATTTCATGTGCATTAATCAAATCGAGGCTACAGAATGGGGTGAACAGATGCACCGCTTGTCTGTTGCAGTAATTTTCCAAGCGAGGTTAGTGATGAATGCAGCAACACGTTTAATAGCGAAATAATAATGTCGCACATGGCAGCTAGTCATGCTAACCCAGTTGAAATCCCTTTGGAAGTGATATAAATGATGCATGCCCCTCACAGACCTGTATTAAGATTGTAAAATTGGCTATTTCTTGCAATCAATTGCTATTTTAAATTTGAATGCGGGATGAAGTGGAGATGACCTTTCTTTGGAACTGATATGAACACGAGATTGGAAGCAGCAACCTGAAGACTTATTTTACCTTTAAAAAATCTTATCTATAAATATATTACTTAACAAAAGCTCAGGGATCACGAGAAATGATCCTCGGTCTTACTTTCTTCTGTTAAAATAAGAGCGATAAATATTCTTTATCCAATGCTTTGATTAAATGGGAGAAGCTTTTCATTTTCAAAAATGCTTGCCTGTCTTCCATTAAGAAAAAGGATGTCTGGACTTAAAGAGTAAATTATACATACAGATGCACCAGAATAGTCCATTTATAAAACGATTCTGACTAGGAATGATAAATGCTGAGGATAACAGTGATCACTCATTTTCAACAGTCTGCAGCAGGTCTGCAACACTTCTATTTTTATTAAGCTATAAAACAAAACAAAAACAAAACAAGAAAAGGCTACAAAAGCAATACAGCGAAGCCTGGAAACGGCATTTATATAGTTTTAATTCAAAACAGAGCTCCAAAGTGAAAAAGCGAATAACAAGATGCTCTTTCAAAAGACAACACGATTTGCTTTGCTTTTTTCCTTGAAGACGTTTCACTTCTCATTGAGAAGCTTCTTCAATTCTGACTGAAAGGTGGATAATTCTCCACCTTTGTGACAGGATGAAATGGGTTTTTGTGACATGATGCCCGTACTTTATGACATGTTGACTGTTACGTACTTCATGACCATGAGTGTGTCTTATGCTTATATACACTTAATTGATTATGCCTATATATGACTACATATACAAATGATGATGATTATGCATGTATACATACAAATGATTATGCTTATATATTCAAATTATCTATGAATGTATTTTGACTGTATCCTTGTTATGTATGTATGTAGGTATTGAGCATGCTCACTGAAGACATATCCCTTGGTTGTCCTGATACACATGGCAAAATAAAAATTGTGAATTCTGATTCTGGATGATCGAAAATCTCCATAGACATCATGCAAATAACAGTTGACATAAAGCTGGCAAAAGCTTCCAACTGTCCTAAGCAGGAAAAAAGCAACAAAGAATGGCTGAATTCTACAACTCATTTAACGTGTTTCACTTTGTAAAATGTAGGCAGGCAAATCTCTCAGGTTTCAAGACACAAATATAGTTTCCAGTCTTTTGAGTTTGGAAACTTGATAGGGAATTGTCTTTAGGCTTATGGGAAGAAAAATGGAAGGCTCGTTCGCTACTGATTGCAAGGTTTTGCCTGCTACTCACCTTTGCAATGATTTTCATCCCATGGGTATGCACAATTCTGAATGCCGTTGCAAACTAAGGAATGATTGATGCACATGTTGCTATGGCAGAAATAAGCACCACCTAAACAGGGAGCTGAGAGAAACAGGGGAGAGAAAATGTCAAGATTACATGCTGCTTAAAATATATTTTTGGTACATAAATTACTTCAAAGTTTCATTAGGTTTTAGGAATAGGTGGGGTTTTTTGTGTGCATATAATAGAGTAGCATATTTAGCAGTGTGGTGGCTTAGTGGTGAAGATGCTCGCCTCTCACTCGGAAGGTTGAGAGTTCAACCCTAGGTAGCATCAGATGTTTCTCTCCTAGGGCACAAAGGAAAAAAAATCTGTTGTGAACTCCACATAGGCGTCAGGAAGGGCAGCCAACCGGTAAATGCTCAGCTCATCCAGTTGGCTTGGCAACTGACTCATATTTATGACAGTCGCATCGTCCCAGGATATGTGATCAACTTTTGTGACCTCCTGACAAGCCAAGTCAAATGGGAAAGCCAGATTCACTGAACAACCATGTTCCTAACTTGACAACTGCAGTGGTTCACTTAACAACGGTGACAAAAAGGTCGTAAAATGGGGCAAAATTCCCTTAACAAATGTCTAGCTTAGCAACAGAAATTTGGGGCTCAACTGAGGTTGTAAGTCGAGGACTTCCTGTATGCCAGGAAGGAGGGGGGAAATTCGCCCCCCCAGGAAGTCTTACATAACAATCGTGCTGCCTTTCCTTACTCTAGGCTCCAGGCTGCTATACTTACGATCCATAAATGAGGTGAAGAGCATCCTAAACCGGCTTAATCGACTCCCTTCATCTGCCCACATGCGTATCACCCCGATTCCCGTTTGAAGCGTCACATCGTTGGCTACGGTGCTGCAAAACTTGGCTTTCAGGTTCTCGATGGAACTGCTCCCGTCATAGACGGCCACAAAGTTCCTCTTGCATTCGTTGGAGTGTTCCATTTGATAGTCCAGAAATCTCAAATAAATCTATCGGACGTTACAAGGAAGACAGTTTTAATAGAAGGGAAGGAACCATTCAACGGCATAAAGCCCAATTGGAACATGTTGCTTTCCGTTAAGGGCAATTTTTTTTTTATAGAGGAACAGAAAAACAAAGCTGGAAGGGACCTTGGACGGTCTTCCGGTCCAACCCGCTACTCAAGCGGGATACCCTAGATTAGTGATGGCGGACCTTTTAGACACCAAGTGCCCGGATGAGTGGCGACTAATGAGTCACGACTTGTGATGTCATCGCCTAGCGCCGCTACTCCTTTCTGAGCATGCTCAGCTCTGGGACGATGCTGGGGCGGCTTGGCTCGTGTGCCGATAGAGAGGGCTCTGTCTGCCCGCTGCAGTGCATAGGTTCGCCATCACTGCCTTATAGCATTCCAGACAGGTGGCTGTTCAATTTCTTCTTAAAAATCTCCAGGGTTGGAGCACCCACTACTTCCAGAGGCAAGTCGTTCCACTGGTATTATTGTTTCCGCTGTCAGGAAATTCCTTCTTAGTTCTAGGTTGGTTTTCTCCTTGATTAGTTTCCACCCATTGCTTCTTGTCCTGCTTTCTGATTCTCTGGAGAATAAGTGGACCCCCCTCTTCTTTGTGGCAGCCCCTGAGATATTGAAAGACTGCTATCCTGTCACCCCTAGTCCTTCTCGTCATTAAACCAGACATACTTGATTCGTTCTTCATATGTTTTAGCCTCCAGTCCCCTAATCATCTTTGTTGCTCCTCTCTGCACTCTGAAATTTCATTCAGATACAAGGAGTAGAGGCACAGCTTGTGTTTGCATGTGTGTGTGTGTGTGTGTGTTTGGGTATACAACTCGCCATTTCTAATCACTGCATTCCCTCATGCATAAAACTATAACAATCACATGTTCTAAAACAATTCGCCTCTTAAATAGATTTTACGCTTTTTTCTAGGGCAAAGAAGAGGTGTGGGGGGGGAAATCAATTTGATTACACCAGAAAATGGAGCTTTCCTTGAAGAACAGAACCAAATCCTTGTATCTTTCCTCTCTTCCCCAACAAGTTTGATTAAACTGCAAAGCAATTTATTTCCCTTCCTCTGGAAATTAAGTCTGCATTGCTAAGGTGCTATAATTGAAATAGCAAAGAGACATTATGCAACTCGCTATTTGTTAAATAGGTTTCCTTAATGTCTTAAATCTTCCTTCCTCCTGAACTTCCAAAATTAAAGTAGCACTCATAAACATAAAAAGAATTTTGTGGGAAGAAAAAACACACAGACACTATAAGACCGACATTTTGTATGTTTCTACTGTAAAAGGATGCAAACTTTTATCCAGGCATAAAGACATTATTTTTCCACCTGCAAATTGTGATTATGTCTAATCCTGCCTTGATAGAATTATACACAGTTGTATCAGTCTTATCAGATAGAAAGTATAGCGACAATTCCTACACAGACAGATATAAGTGGCACACCTTCAGCTTATTGTGTTTTGCAGATATTGTGATATTTTATTAGATTGCAAAAAGATTGCAATCATTGAGTGTTCAAATCATAATTTGGCCTTTTGAAGCAATAAAGTGTTTATTAATTAAGTACGTATGTTAATTATTCAATCTAATGCTATCACATGCTGAGCAGACTACAACATAGTACAAACATACTTTTAGATGCACTGGGAAACCCCCAGAATTGGTGTGACTTTTTTATTGTGATATTCTTTGATTGTAATCATGGTTTGCTTATTGTATGTGTGTAGGCTTTGAGCATGTACACCGGAGACAAATTCCTTACGTGTCCTGACACACTTGTCAAAATAAATTGATTCTGATTTTGCTGCAATAACTCTGAGATATGCCTGCATACGGTTAAAAATAAAGAATATCCTCTTATTTTAAAAAAAGCAACTGAAGGCTGAAGGATTGTCACTAAAAATAGTAATAGTTTGGTCTGGAAGCAGCTTATGAAGTCAACTCTAGATTGCTTTTGGGGAAGCACCAATGCAATAATTAATTTTCAGTGAACTAGGAATGACAATCTGCAATTATTACTAGCAACCAGCTGTTCTCAGGTACTAATGAGTAAACGCCCCTTGGGAGACTCACTTTGGAATTTGGAGTTGCTTTAATTGTCCATATGCAGTCAACCGCTTCCCCCGGTTTTACTTTTTCTCCTTGTTCGACCTGGCTCGAGCGCACTATGCCGTCAGCTCCGAAGAGCTCAAACTGGCAATCTAGAACAGGAAAGACACATGCAGTAGTCAAGCCAGAGATAAAAATGATTTGGAGCAGAGGTCTCCAGCCTTGGTCCTGTTAAGGCTTGTGGACTTCAACTCCCAGAATTCCTCAGCCAGCATAAAGGAACCAAGGTTGGAGACCTTTGATTTGGAGTGTAATAAGCAGAAGAGATTAGTGCTAAAATTCCCTACCTGGAATGGGCTTTAAAATACCTTCTCGATGTGTGAAATCTGGATCTACAAAGGAGAAGGAGGAAGGGGAGGGGAAAAAAAAAGAGAATGTTATTCTGTCTAAAATTTAATTAGAAAGGAAGATAATCTAGGGACTGAAAAAATGCAGTACACCAGGATGCTGAGCTGAGAAGTGAGAAATGTCATGTGACTTCTTCCCAATGACATACAGATAAGTCCTTGACTTACAACAGTTTACTCAGTGACCGTTCAAAGTCGCAACGGCACTGAAAGATGGGACTTAGGACTGTTTTTCACACTTGTGACTATTGCAGCATGGTCACATGATCAAAACCCAGACGCCTGGCCACTGGTTCGTATTTATGACGGCTGTAGTGTCCCAGGATCGTGCGATCAGTGTATGTGACCTTCTGACAAGAAAAGCCAACGAGGAAGCCAGATTCACTTGTTAGTGCAATTAATTGTCGCAAGAAAAATCATAAAATGGGGCAAAACTCACTTAATAAATGTTTCACTTAACAACATACATTTTGGGCTCAATTGTGGCCGTAACTCAAGGACTAACTATACATGATGAAATGTGTTTTGTGACATGATGATTGTACTTTATAACATAATGACATGATGAATGTACTTTGTGATTATGAATGTATCTTATGCATATATGTACATGACAAGATGAATGTACTTTATGATTATGAGAAGGGCGGTATATAAATCTAATTAAATAAATAAATACATCTTTGATTGTAATCACAGTCTGTTTATTGTATGTATGTAGGTATAGAGCATGTACACCGGAGACAAATCCCTTGTGTGTCCAGACACTCTTGGCCAATAAATTCTGATTCTGATATCCTTAGAAGAACTCAACAATGAGGCAGCTGACAGGTCCTTCCCAAAGCTCTAATCTTATTTGTACAGGTTGAGGGGATTATGTGCATTTTTCCCACTTAAAATGAATATTTTTTCAGAATAAACCTGGTTAAGTTCAGAATCATGATCTGAGGTTCCTGCTTATCATATGAGAAGTTGAAATGCCAAGGTTGCCTCTCCGAAGTCAAGATCAGTACAAGCTTAAGAGATAAAATGTTGCTCTAGAATCTTGCAGCTCTAAGCAAAATGAGCAGCAAAACGAATAAATAGGATAAATTGTCTTTGGGCAAGCAGAGTAAAAAACCCAATACTATTCTAGCAGAATCACTTCAACACCAAATAAGAAAAATGTGATGTTTCTACCTGGTATAAATGAATACTTGGCTTTAAATCCTCGTCCTTCCAATTCTTCATCTGAGGTAAACTTGATCCACATAAATCTTCCTGTTGACCTAATCGGGGCTGGACTTTTTAGACCACAATAACGATCAATGACCGGGGAGAACCCAAAAGGTCCGTCTCGCACCTCCAGGTGATCAAATCGACATTCGAAGGAAGGCTCAACAAAAAACGGTTCATCAAACGACAACTCTATTCTTTGTCGTGGGGCAGCTGGAGCAAAGCAGAAATGATACGGATCAATCTGTGACATCAATGAATGAAAGCCACTTGCAGAAAGATATATTAATAGCAACAGCAGTAGCACTTAGACCTTATAGGAGGGCAATTCGGAAAGAAAATGTATAACTTTTTGTTGAACTTAAAAATAGAAGATGAACAAGTGAAAGAAACAATGGTAAAATGGGCAAAGAATTTTGGTTATCTTATTAATTCAGATAAATAGCAATATTTATGGGAAATGAATTATAAACTGGCAAAATCAACAGTATACAAAGAAAATCTATGCAAAATGTTTTATAGATGGCACGTGACACCTAAAAGAATGGCAAAAATGTTTAAAGAAGTACCGGATA
>JANHFO010002755.1:57528-68839 GCA_032468095.1 Pareas carinatus
CGCGGGGGATGTCTTATATTTCAGCAAGAGGCAAAACTGTAAGTAGGTCTTACTTTGGGGAAATAGGGTAGGTGTAGAACTGGAGCAACTTTAGAAAGGCCTCTCCAGGGTTTGTTTTTCCGGTTTAAATTTACTTGTTTACTTAACTTTATTGCGGTCATTAACCCTGCTCAAGAGTATTGGCATTCTAATATTCAAAACATCCAAAACTAAATTGACAATGTCAGGGCCAGTTGTACGGAGAGACAAAACAAAAATTGGCTACAAGATGGTATTACATTAGAATATGCTAACAGGTTTGCTTAGGCAGCGCATATACAAGATGAAATTAAAATTAACAAGCTGGATAATATAACTTGAAATAGCAGCATGAAATACAAATACTATGCAAATGCTAACTTGGCCAGGTATCTTACTGATATGCATATTTTGGATCTTTCTATAGCTTTTTATTGTTTTACAATGTTTTGGGGTATTTTAACTGTAATATATTTTTGGAATTGCAAGCTGTCCAGAGTCATTGACTGAGATGGATGGTTATTGAAATTGAATAAATAAATACATTAGGTAGAGTAAATTGGAGGGGTTACCTCTTGAGAGCTGAATGCAACACAATTTCATTTTAATGTATGCTTATTAGTGTATAGTCAAAATGACAATAAAGTTCTCTTCTATTCTATTCATTACATATTTTTATTGTTTTATAATGTTTTCAGTATTTTAATTGTAATGTTTTTTTGAACTGTAAGCTGTCCAAAGTCATTGACTGAGATGGATGGCTATTGAAATTGAATAAATACATTGCATATACATATACGTATAGGTGTATACTCTCTCTCTCTCTCTCTCTCTCTCTCTCTCTCTCACATACACACACACACATATATGCATATATATTTGTAAATAAAACAATAATGTTACTCCAAAGGGACTTAGAATTATAGACTTCTCTTACAGACAAATGTCCCATAATATAAAAGCACTTTTACCCCAATGGTTAATGCTGAGCTTCAGCCATCCCTGGCTACCCATACCAGGCAGGTTTGATTGCTCTTAATTACTTTTTGCCTGGTTTGGATGCTACTATGCAAAACCTGGCAAACTTGTGTGCTATTTCAGGATTGATGTCAGCAAGCAGAAATTATTTATATGACCATTTTACTTTATTACAACCAAAGATCAGCCAATTAGGAGAACCACTGGGGAAGGTTCTCTTTCCTTTTTGAAGGACCTGCATCAAAATAAAAATGTCTAGTTGGAAGAAAAATAAAAGACTGGAACCCCCAAAGTTTCTCCTTATTGATCCTGCTGGCCATAGGGCTGGGTTAGCCTATGAATGTCAAATCCCTGGAAATTTAGGTGAGCTCGTTTTCCGAGCAACTGAATGCTCTAGAGATCCGGTCTTCGTTAGGATTTATATTTCTCTCTGTCCTTCCATCAAGGGACAGGTTTTTCTTACCATCTGTGAGCTAAAAATGTTTTAATTTATTAAAAGCCCAGATGATTATAAAACCACCCAGACTGACAGTTCCTCCTGCTAAGATCCAGTCTGTTAACAGTTTGGAGTAGTTAAATATGGTCTCCCTGTATATGAAATGCTTATTATAATCTCCTTAATTATATGGGTACCTGCAGCCAGCTGTTCCACAACACTGTATATGATTACGGCGCTAGCCCCCCTCCCCCCAAATATGCAAGCCGGAGAAAGTGCTGACTCTATTATTATTCATTAGCAACAGGAAAAAAATAGGGGAAAAAATATATGGCTGCATAAATAGATCCGATGAGTGCAATTAAGCCCCAAGAAAGGTCAACATACATTTATTTAAAGCTGCATTAAATATGTGCCCCCTTGCCCTTAAGAGGAAGTCAACAACACAATGATCTTTTATCGTTCTTTTTTAAAGAAAAGTCTTTATCTATTTTTTCCCTTTTTAAAATAAAAGCGTTTTACTTCCCCCACCTCTTGGAAAATATCATTATTTTCCTGGCTAGGAGTATTTAGGACTTATCATTGTTTTTAGTTCTGAACAACATGGAAGATCCCTTGTAACTCCGAAGTGTAAAGTTAGTGAGGGGTCACCTCTAAACAGGCAAATCTGTATTTGTGTTGTCCAATACCTGAGATGTGGAGGATCAATACTTTAAAAACCAATGCCATAATCAACAAAAAGCAGTCTCACCTGAACCATTTTTCAAGTATCCATTTGCGTCCACAGTTGTATACTGAATATAAGGTCCCGGTTGATTCACACCAAAGGGCTGAAAGAAAAGGGACAATCCATTATTTCCCTTCCTGGGTCCTGAATACGAGGACAAGAAACCATCATCCTCAACTGGATTCCTTTGGTTGTTCGCAGTGTTTTCCACAAATAGAACAGAATAGAATTTATTTATTGGCCAAGTGTGTCTGGACACACAAGGAATTTTTCCCTGGTGTAAATGCTCAATACGCATATACAAGATGCAGGCTATAATTGACAAACAATGGTTACAATCCTACGATACATTCATTATCATAAAGTACATTCATCATGTCATGTACGCATTAGGTGCATTTATAATCATAAAGTATATTCATCATGTCACCAAGCATTTAATCGTGTCACATATCGAAACATTTGTGGCAAAACATGTCACAAAACACATTCATCATGCTGTAAATTTTTTTATTTATAGGTTTGGGACAGTCTATATTGAACAGTCACAGAATACTAGTACTCAATCTACAAGTCAAACTAGAATACTGAAGGTTACAGCTATTATATATTTTAAGATGCAAGCAACCGGTTACTGTCATACAAATAAGAGAAGAGGTAATAAGTAGTAAGTAATAGGAAAAATGAGAAGCGTAATAATTATATATTTCTACTAGATAATTTAACAGAGTTGTGACAGTTCAATTGTTTAGCAGATCGATGGCCTGGGGGAAGAAGCTGTCCTTGTGTCTAGTTGTTTTGGTTTGCAAGGCCCTGTATCGGGTGTCCAGAGGGAAGAAGTTGAAACAGGCTATCTCCAGGGTGTTTAGAATTATAGGATTAGAAGAATAAACAGAATGCGTAGATATTCCCACCCATCTAAAATGAACCGCAGGTAGTCCTTGGTTGACTATAATTGAGCCCAAAATTTATGTTGCTAAGCGAGGCAGCTGTTAAGTCAATTTTGCCACATCTTGCAACCTTTCTCGCCACAGCTGTGTAAGTGAATCGCTGCAGTTGTTAAATTAGTAGCATGGCTGTTAAGTGAATCTGGCTTTCCTGTTGACTTGGCTTGTCCGGTCACCAAAAGAGAATCCCACGAACCCAGGATGCTGCCACCCTCATAACTACATGCCAGTGTCTGAATTTTAATCACGTGGCCACGTGGATACTGCAACAGTCATAAGCCACTTTTTTTCAGGGCTGTTGTAAGTTTGAACTGTCACCAAACAAATATTTGTAAGTTGAGGACTACCCCATACGTTTTTCAGCTTGGCTCTGGATAGGGCTGCCTATATAACATACAAAAAAATAGCTGTTTTCCATCTGTAGCATGGCTCTAAGCTAGCTAGCTGCGACACGCAAGGAATTTGTCCCCGGTGTACGTGCTCAATACTTACAGACAGGCTACAATTGACAAACTGTGGTTACAATCATAAAACAATAATTGACAAACAAAGATTGTCCATGGCCTCATGATTGTAAGTAGCCTGTATGTAAGTATTGAGCATTTAAAAAGGAGAAAAATTCCTTGTGTGTCCAAACACACTTGGCCAATAAATTCCATTCCATTCCATTCCATTCCTTTCTAGGCAAATAAATTCTATTCTATTCTATTCTATTCTATTCTATTCTATTCTATTCTATTCTATTAAGCTTCAAGGTTGATGTGAGCAGAGAGCAGCATTTAAAGTTACAATCTGGTGTCGTGAAAAAAGAATCTCCAAAAATTCTTTTTTCAGGGCAGCGATGCAGAAAACTGCAAATGCTTCCAGCAGAAATATTCTTTCTCATCAGCTAATGCAAGCCTCAAATATGATTGACTGCGAGCTGACAGCTTGATAGTAGCAGGAGATGCCAGCAAAAGGGTTTTGGGCGAGCCGAAGTCGCAGTGATTGTGTGGCAGTTTTAGAGGTTTTCTTTTTAATTGCTGGGCATTCCCCCCCCCCTTTTAGGAACAGGAAGGGAAAGCGATGACCCAACGAGTGGGAGATTTAGGAAAGCAAAGAGAATGCAGGTATACCTCGACTTAGCAAGTGTTCATTCAGTCAATTTTGTGACATGATTGTATTTTATAACATGATGACATGATGAATGTACTTTATCACTATGAATGTATCCTATGCTTATATATACAAGGATTATGCTTATATATTCAAATGATTATAAATGTACCTTGTGATTGTAATCACATTTTGTTTATTGTATGTATTTAGGAATTAAGCATTTCACACAGGAAAATGTATATGTAAAACAAAAAGGTTCCAATCAGATTATACAAATCAGATATCCAGCCTTGGAATCAAGCAGGTTTTTTTTGTGATGTTAGACATTGCTATTCTTAGTTTAGTCCCAAAGGTGCTTTTTCAAAAGACAATTCTACATTGTTTTTCCTTGAAGACATTTTGCTTTGCTTCCCATCCAAGAAAGTTCTTCAGTTTCTTCAGAAGTTTATAACCCTGCAAGGAATATCAATCCTTCCATCCTCCACCACTCAGTCAGAACTGAAGAAGCTTCTTGGATGAGAAGCAAAACATCTTCAAGGAAAAAACTAGTCCACTTGCATTTTGAAAAGGTCCCTTGATCTGGTTGTCCCAAATTATGCTTACATATATCTTTGATTGTAATCACAGTTTGTTTCTTGTATATGTGTAGGTATTGAGCATGTACACCGGGGACAAATTCCTTGTGTGTCCAGACACACTTGGCAAAATAAATTCTGATTGTGATTTACTGATCATTTGAACTTATAAGTCACTGACAAAAGTGACTTATGACAATTTTTCACACTTCTGCTTGCTGTAGCATCCCCACGGGCACGGGTCCATAACTCAGATGCTTGGCCACTGGGTCATATTTAGGAGAGCTGCAGCGTCCAGCATCATGCGAATCCCCTCTAGCAACTTTTGGACGAGCAAAGTCCATGGGGAAATCAGATTCACTTATCAGCCCTGTGACTGACTTAACCATTGCGGTGATTCACTTAAGAACTGTGGCTGGAAAGGTCATAAAATGGGACAAAACCCACTTAGCAACAGTCTCACTCAGCACAGAAATGTTGGGCTTGATTTGGGCTCGTAAGCTGAAGACTACCTGTACTTTTTCATAAAGACAGAAGTCAATGGATAGCAGTTGGCTCTGTCACTCAGCTGGACCGTTTAAAGAGAGATTTCTGGAGGTCAACGCTATAAATTGGCTAATCATCACCATGGATGTTCTTTGTAGAGGCTGTTCAACATGCCTCTACAAAGAGTTGCCAGAAACCTGAGTGGGAAGGTGCTCCCCTACTCAAAACCTGTTCCAGAGCTTTCACCCAGGCTTCTGGACAGAAGGTATTTCTGTTACTGGGGTTCAACCAATTCATGTCATGCTCAGCTATGACTTTGGGCCATTCATTTGCTCTTAGCCAAAGGCAATAAAATGAAGAAAGATCCGACACTTTCCCCTCCACAGCCCCACGTCCCCCCTCCCTCAGCTGGAGAAAAGGTAAGATAATGTCGGGCATAAAGGATCGAGACCATATGTTAAGTTGCAGCACAGAAGATTTATTAGGTCAAGTCTGGTTAATGGTCAGCCCTTATTTGGCACTAGCTTAGGGTCAACAGAATGCAAGGGGGACTGGATCTTGGATTCTTTGTGGCAACGTAAAGATTCTAAGCTGATGACATATTTAACTCCACCCTCAGCTCTGCCTGCTCTACTCCTACAGATATATAACTAATATACAAATATTAAGTCTGAGGCAAGCTGTAGGACTTCTGCTCCACTTGTTGCCTAAGCTAGTCCTGAACGTATTCAGCTCAAGTCTGCCTTACACACCCAGTGTGTGCATCCGCCTCTCCTGTTCTATTCCATTTGCTTGCCTTTTTTTCCTCATGTGTTTGCTCTGACTTCTTTTTTCCTCTATATCGTTAATCTTATTTCAAAGGCCAGGATTTATATACCTAGCAAATCCTAGTAAAAAGATGACAATAAAGGTTATCTTATCTTATTGCTCACATATTTTGCTGAGCTGTCCTCATTAGTGAAATATCTTCTAAGTCAGAGGTCTCCAACCTTGGTTCCTTTAAGGCTTGTGGACTTCAACTCTCAGAATTCTGGAAGTTGAAGTCCACAAGCCTTAAAGGGACCAAGGTTGGAGATCTCTGTTCTAACACCTCTCCAAGTCTTTCGGATATGATTTACTTCCTATCTCCATTTCCTTCCATTTTGAAATGCATGTATTTGTAAAATACACAATATTTTTTAAACTGTTAAGCCCTTGGACAAGGACATGGTAATTTAAGATGCCAGGGCTCATTTAATGTAAAAAAAGAAAAAGAAAAATGCAGCACACAGTTTCCTAAAAGACCAACCCAAACTTCTCCAGCTGTGATTTCAAAGCTTATATATGACCAAGGCACCTCACTTAGAAGTTCTGAATGCTGATACAACTCTGAGGCTGTTTTAAAACAAGAGGAAAAGGTTCAACCCAAAAGAGAGCGATTCTTTGCAAGCAAGAAAAATCTAGAGTACTATTAATACTTGGCCCCAGCAGTGCCTCAATGTATACAGACTTTTGTTTTTGAAGTCAAAAATCACTACGAACCATAAACATGTTTCCTTGGGAATGATAAATATAAATCGGAAGGACAAAACGTTTGGAAAACAGAACGTCCTTTGCATTTCTCAAGAAAGTGGCAAGGGAAGGGAGAGTAAAGAATAACGAAGACAGTTGAAAGTGACATGAAAAGGCCCAAGTGAGAAGCAACCATTTCAACAACAGCGCGCCTCAGGGATCAAAATTGCCCAAAAGTAGCTCTCAGAAGTTGAGTTTTACTTACACGGCTTTTCAAAACCACTTCACTTTTTTAAAAGATTTATTTGGAAGATACATCATACTGTATCCAGTGGTTGATGAAAGGCAGAAAAAAACATTATATATGGCAAACTGAACAGACCATGTACTTTTTAATCCAACAAACATATTTAAGCTCTAAGAGGCTGACACAAAGAAGAGGGGGTCGATCTATTTTCCAAAGCATCTGAAGGCAGGACAAGAAGCAATGGATGGAAACTAATCAAGGGGAGAAGCAATCTAGAACTAAGGTGAAATTTCTTGATAGTTAGAACAATTAATCAGTGCAACAACCTGCCTCCAGAAGTTGTGGGTGCTCCATCACTGGAGGTTTTTAAGAAGTGATTGGACTACCAATTGTCTGAAATGTTATAGGCTTTCCTGTGTGAGCAGGGGGTTGGATTAGAAGACCACCAAAGTCCCTTCCAACTCTGTTATTTTGTGTGCAGGATTAAGAAACTTCCACGCAGATCCACTGCCCAAACTAGACAATTCTCCAAACTACATATTAATCATCCATTGCTTTAAAAACGAGGTGGAGGAGGGGAAGAGCGTTATTAAGAAATATCTTACAGTACAGAGAGCAACAGAGAACAAAACGAAAATGGTGAATAAGAAGTAAGGTTTCAAACTATCTGAAGAAATGATATTTTCCAGCATGCAGTCATGGCTTACAACTGAATCAAAGGTTACATTTCTCCTACTCCAGAAGACTGTAACTTTGGGTTGTCCTTGTAAACGATTGAATGGTAAGCAACCAGGGCCTGGCTATCTTTTGACAAACAGAACGATGGTATGGATTGGAAGTGCCAGAATCCCCTAGACATGGATTTTAGCAGCACACTTACCGTTATCTTGTGAGGACAGTCATTTGAGCAAAGACCACTGAGAACTGTGGGTAAACAAGAGAGTAGACCTGTGATTGTTAGCCTGGTGAACGGGTTTCTTAGGCAAACAGCCTCCAATTTAAAGACAGTTGCTGCTTCTGATCTCATTTGCAAGAGGCAAATTAAGCCATAAAAGCTTAGGCATATATAATTATGGATGTCTGTCTCACGCTATGACTTAGAAAAACATTATTCCCTATGCCACTTTGTGCAGTGAAGCTGCTCTTGTATTTCATAATCAACTGAGTGACTTGGTTCCAAAGACAGGTATAACTATGAAAAAAATGAGTAAGCACGCTTAAAAATTATTTGGAAACAAAGAAGCTTTCTAAAGGAACTTTTGCTCCCGGCACCTTAAAGCTAGAGAGACTTAGATCTTGTTTGCAGATGTTTTGCTTCTTTCTAAACGCAAACATGAAAAAGTATTAATCGATGGATTAATTCGGGTTGCCTGAGCAAGCAAACATACTGATCACGGGGAAAACAAAAAACATTTTAATGCTGTGTTCGTTCTTTGCTGTCTTCCTTGCCCTTAATACCTCCCCAAAACACCTGTTCTTGAAACCACTTCATCTTGGTGCCAAGACAGATTGTAACATGCTGTGATTAAGCAGCTGATTCCTTAATAACAAACGGCAAAAGCTGGGCATCTTTGAAAAGAATTTGCCCTCTACAAAGTGGTTTTTTTTTTTTAAAAAAGCAATAGGTAGATTTGCAGCTTTAAACCTAGAAACACTATTTAGAGAGAAGCAGTGGAAAAAGCAGATTTTTCCATTACACTGGACTGTCTGCACTGTCGTACTTAGTACAGCATCATAAATAAGATATGTAAGCCATTTTTATATTCATTGAGGAACGAGAAGATACTTATCCTTGACCAAATACTGTGTTTCCCTGAAAATAAGACCGGATCTTATATTAATTTTTGCTCCAAAATACGCACCAGGGCTTATTTTCGGAGTAGGGCTTATTTCTGCTGCTCTGTCTCCCGTTGCAATGGACGTAACTTCCGGTAAATGCATCCGTCTGGCTGACGATCTTAATTGGGCCTTATTTTCAGGGTAGGGGCTTATATTTAAGAAAAACCCTGCTAGGTCTTATTTTCAAGGTAGGTCTTATTTTGGGGGAAAGAGGGCATTGTCCAGAAGCAGCTTATGGAATACTGAATGCAAACTACACAACTAATCTGAAGAGCAGATGAATCAAACAGAGGATCTCAAAAACACCCATTAGGCGATTAAGCGAAATTGTTGCTGGGCGATTCTCTTGCCGGAGGGGAGTTTACAAGAGCTGAAAAAGCCGAGTCTCTGATTGTCACCCACTTTGCTTTTAATACTGAAGGTAGAGAGAAAGCGGTGGTGGCAGAAAGATGCGTATATGTGGATGGGGCCTCCACGGCTGGTGACTTGCTTTCCTCACTATTAATTATGCTGACTGGGGCTGCTAGGAATTGTGGGCCTGTAGAACCCAGGAGGGGACTGCAATTAGTTTAAAGCAGGTCTTAATGTTATTCTAGTTTAAACTTTAAGAGAGTCCTCTCCCTCAACATCTGAAGCCTGTTTAATTCCTCAGAGCTGGAAGATCAACGCTTTCCATCAGAATGCCTGGCGAGGCAGAAAAATAAACTCTTTTTATTACTATACTAGCTGTGGGATGACATCTCCCCAGCTGTGTAGTCAGGAACAGCAAGTGGTAGATTGTCCTGAAGTTAATTCTCCATAGCTCTGCCTAAAAACAGCCCTACTCCTGAGCTGCAGCTAACGGTCTTTAACATTTGCTTCCCTTGGATAATTTCACCCCACCAGAACAAGAGGTGAAAACAAATTCTTCTTGGTGTGTGTGTGTGTGTGTTTGTGTGTCTGTGATGTATTCTCCACTCCAGGTTTCTAGGAGGGAGGGGGTGTAGTCCAGAGGAGCAAGAGACAGCAAAGTTTAGATTGCTTGGTTGGGAGGAAGAGACTTGCGATGGCTCCTCCTCAGGAGTTCTCAGAGTATATCATGAAGGGTGTAAGTAGTTGCTTGAGCTTGGTGAGATTTCTGCCTATAGACCAGGAGCAATCAAAGAAACTGCTTAGGAACTCAATGTGTCTTTTTTTGAAGCTTGACATCTCCACACAATTTAATAAGCCCTTGCTTTATTTCAGCAACTACCAACAAATCTATTTTTTCCTGATCTTCTGATTCCCCTTTAAAGCCTTGCAACTGAGACAAAGACATTGCGATAACATTGTTGTTGATACTCTTACTCTTGAGTAAAGTGGAAGATAAAATAGAACTCCTAATGTTACTCATTTGCTTCAAGTTAGAGGCCATCCAATTTCAGATGACTCTGGCTGGCTGACATGACAAAAGACAAAATAAAAATCGTGAAAATTCCAAATCCTTCCCCAAATATCCGTACTGTATTATTTTTTATATTTAAGACTTTTAGCGAACTCTTTGTGTAAAGTAAATAGCAAGAATGTTATAAAATAAACAGGCCTGTATCTGATTTAATTAGGTTTCCTTTAACCAGTTCCTCTCAGGTATAAATTTTAATGTAATTTCCTATCTCACCTCATTACTACTTTATAGCAATCTTTCTGCTGTTCTTAGGCTGGGTGAAAAACCGCAAACAGTATTAGATTTCCCCCTTAATAGCATTTTAATGTTTTCATACTGAGCCACTCACCAATGACTTTAACGAAGTAGGCATCTGCCTCAAAGTTATTTTTTAATGCGTGGATTGCAAGTTCTTTCTTAGGAGAATTCTTGCTGAGGACAATCATATCCAAAATTCCCTAGAGACAGAAAAATGCAAAAACACATAAATGAATCAGCATCTCAAACAGCACTAAAAGTGTCATTAAAGTCAGAAAATAAAAGGACGTAGGTCATAAAATAACAGGTTTGTTAAAAAAAATATTTACATTTTTAAATAGTGAAATCTGGAGGTGACAGTATTAGCATTAAATTTTAACCAGATTTTAAATCAGATTTTTAAAACTTTCAAACCGGGATTAGTCCTGGTTTATTAAAAAAGTATCAGTAGCTGAGTAATTCCTCAGAATACTGATTTTGTGATCATTCAGAAAGCAAAGATATTTTAGAGAACACTTAGTACGCCTTGACTAACTAAAGGCATTGCTTCTAAGAAGAGATACCCCTAAGGTGGGGCACTGCCAACTTTTATACTCTGAATGCCAACAGAAAGGCAAAAGGCTGCTCCCTCAATTTGGAAATAAGAGTAGTTGTGATGAAGAAGGATGGTCTCCAATTCCTACTGAAGACTACTGCTTGTATCAAAAGAAAACTTTTTGCAATACATTACAGGTCCCTTCCTTCCTTCCTTCCTTCCTTCCTTCCTTCCTTCCTTCCTTCCTTCCTTCCTTCCTTCCTTCCTTCCTTCC
>JANHFO010002755.1:139033-150157 GCA_032468095.1 Pareas carinatus
AGTTGGACATGACTTAGCAACCGAACAACAGCAAGAAGCTATTGCAGATTTTTTTAAAAAAGCTTCAGAGGACAAATGGGTGTAAACAGAGTACCATCCACAACTCTTTAAAGTCACTTTGCTCTTCTCCGGGGTCATGCAACAGGCGAGGAGGGAAATCTCAGCAAAAGATATAGCGGTTTTAAAGAGTTACTTACTTTTTGTGTTTTTATGTGTTGGGATATTCCATTTCTGCATTATTTCTGAAGTATAGTAATACCGTAGTAGCAATCAGGTTTTTTTTTTAAATAAGGCACCTGGTTTTTTCTGAGTACAGAAGGGAGTAAACTACACCCTTTGCCTTACAGGCCAACAAAGAGAGGGAGACCCTGTGGCTCAGTGGCTAAGACATTAGCCTCACATGTCCTCCAGCCCAGGTTTGAATCCCATCCAGGGTCTGCCTCGCTGATGAAAGCTAATAAACTAGAAATGGCCATCCGAGACTCCCTTTCTTTCTTTGCCGGCTTGTAAAATTTCCTTGTTGTAATAGTAGTAATAGTAATAACAGTTGGAAGGGACCTTGGAGGTCCCATCATAAAGAGTTGGACATGTCTTAGCGGCTGAACAACAACTGCAATTGTAAGCTTATAAAAGTACTACTTGACTTTCAGCCATTCCTTTAGTGACCCTTCAAATTTACAACAGTGCTGAATAAACTGACTTGTGACTGTTTTTCACACTTAACGACTGTTGCAGCATCCCCATAGGTCACGTGATCAGAATTCAGATGCTTGGCAACTGGTTCCTATTTACGATGGTTGCCACCTCCCAGGGTCGCGTGATCCTCCTTTTGTGACCTTCTGACCAGCAAACCCAATGGGGAAGGCAGATTCACTTAACAGTAACAGGGTTGCTAAGTGAACAGCTGCATTGATTCACTTAACAACCATAGCAAGAAAGGTTGTAAAGTAGGATCAAGCTCACTCAACAACCGCCCCGCTTGGCAACAAACAGTTAGTTTGCTCTAATGTGGTTGTAAGTCGAGGATTGCCTGTCTTTCATTCATCCGTTTCACATTTTAGTAGAAATCTCTTGACCATATATGTCAAACACAAGGCCCGCGGGCCAAATCTGGCTCACGACCTGTGTCTATCTGGAGGGGCGGAGGGGTCACCAGGGGCTGAAGGGGGTCGCGGGGGGAACCAATGGCCATGGTGGGGTGCCGATGGCCACGGGGTGGGGGGGAGGATGGGCTGCATCAGCCACGGCAGCAGTCTGATTGACCCACGATGAGATCGAGTTTGACACCCCTGGTCTAGAGAAACAAGGCCATTCAGATGAGGTCGATTTGATTTCGTAAAATCTGGACTTTGGCACGACGGTTTGCCTTTGATGCGCCGAATCTGAACTAAAGCTCGCTAGGGCTAGAATGATTCAAGCACACATCCAGTCCCTACATCTCCATTCCGGAAGTCTTCAGTCTATCCTCTTCTGTGATAGGATTATTCCCAAGTGAGAACGGTTTCACCTTTAAGGGTGAAAATGGTGAGAAAAAAAATTAAGAGAAGTGAAGGGTGATCAGGTCGCCCTTGGGTTGCAGGCTTTGCTCGTTGGCTCCTGCAAAATACCTTTGATGTTGAACGCCAAAATTAGGGAGATAGAGACATAGGTTCAAATCTCCCAAGATGGCCAAAGGTTGAAATCATATTGATTTTTCCCTTATGTCTGCCTCTTTGATTGCCAAGGTAACTCTAAGTGGTAGATTCTGACATTTCCCCCCGCCCCTCCGATTTCAGATAGGAACACCAAAATCTCATCAGAACTGGCTTGAGATCTCACAAGACTTTTTCTGCTCTATTATTAAATTTGTTCGATTATTTGGAGGCAACGTAGAGAGATCCAATGTTTTATGTGCGGTTTGATGCTGACAGGCGCCGGCACATACTTGATGCTGCGATGTTCAAGTTTAACGTTGAATGACACTATAATCCACATCGAGGCAAAGTCCACCTAAAGGAAAAGAATTTGCTTTTTACATGAAACGTTTGGTTGTGCTTTTCGTAATTCCACAGGATGGCCTTCAACCTTAATCTGGATTGTGACCAGCAGTTGGATTGGGGCTAAACAGTTACAGCTTATTCTGTGTTCCTCATATCAAAATAATGATGAGGATTATAGGTTTGTGGAAAAGAGAATGGAAAAATGGCTAGCATAGTAGAGTAGAAGCAAAAAGAAGGAATTTCTTTGTAGGAGTTCCCCAGGGTATAGTACAGGAAGCCCTCCATTTACGATCCCAATTGAACCCAAAATTTCCATTGCTAAGCGAGACATCCGTTCAGTTAATGTTATTCCGTTTTACGACCTTTCCTGCCACGGTTGTTAAGTGAATCACTGCACGGGTGAAGCTAGTCTTAAAAGCCGGCCATCAGCATTACCCCAATCAACATTTAAAAAGCCACCCACAACAGGAACTGCAGATATTACACACATAACAACACACACTTTGCTAGACAGAAATTTCCTTGAAAATGGGCTCCAGCGCAAGTCTGAAATCTCAGAAGACCAAAATCTCTGGTCCTGCTGACCAAACCAGATTGGATCCTGCAACGTTATCCTGGGACATGTACTTTCGCCTTCCTTTGTAATGCTTTGCTTTAATGTTTTATGTTTCCATCTAACCTGCCCCGGAGTCGCCCGACAATGAGATAGGCGGCATATAAATTTAATAAATAAATAATCGCATGCTGGTCCAAGTATACGACTAACAGCCCTGTATGTTGCTGCTTTAGCCAATTGCTTTATCCCATTTCTTCATCAGTTCAACAAGTTAAACACAACTATGTTCAGAAACCCAATAGGCTGAACACAACTTTGCCTATTCTGTCGACACCGCAGCACTACAAAATCTGACCCACAGCCTAGAAGAGAACGGCATAGATTTTTTTTTCCCTTCACGTTGTTGCAAAAAAATAGTTGCAACACAGAATGTCCGACTTAGCAATTAAACAGCATGGGACTAAGCAATATAACTGAAAGATTACCGTACAAATTTTGAAACAGCACAAGTGTATTTCTGAAGACTACACATTTATCTAAACATTGTGTCTGTGTCTGTGTGTGCAAATGTGTGTATATCGGCACGCACACACATTCACTACCTATAGAATGCTCACAATGTGAGTGTTGAATTGGCTGTTCTTTGCGGTTGATATATATGTGGGTGTGTGTGTACACACACACACACACACACACACACACACACACACACACACACAGAGTTGGAAAACAGCGTTGATAAATGTCTTCCTATTTTTCTGATTGATGGGACTCCTGCTGAACGATCTGTCTTTCCCATGGATGCAAAACAATCACCCACGAGAAGCAAGATGCTTTTCTATTATGGCCTGTCTATTTTAAAAATGCCCCCGTAGAGAGGTTTAGTTATTAATTTGCTTCTGAATTTTTTTTTAAAGCATTGCCTCTTCTGATCATTGATTATATTATTAATAATGTTTCTGTTCTGAAGGTTTTTAATTAATGATTTTCTTGAAAGGCAGCGGATGTTTGGTTTTTTCCTCTTTGCACGTTAACCACACGTACGTCTTGAAAGTTCACAAAGGTTTAGAGGGAATAAATTGAAAAGAAGAGAGATGGGATTAAAGAGTATCCGTAATATGAGGAAAGACACTTTAAAGTAGTAAAACATAATAAAATGATGCCAATTTTATCTATACTTGACTCCTATTGCATTCAATCTCTCTACTGTGGAACCAGAGAGTTTAAGAATATTCATTCAATCATTCATTCATTCATTCATTCATTCATTCATTCATTCATTCATTCATTCATTCATTGCATTCATTGCATTCCTTTACAGAAGGACTCTGGGTAGTGTACAATAAAAGATTAAAGATCAAAAACAGTACATGAAAATTAAGATTTAAATGAGACAAGGATTTAAAATATTGAAATGGTGTAAATTGCAACAAAAACATCAAATTGGCAAAACAAGGCAATGTTTAGAGTAGATATATGTGAAAATATGTACTGCATACTTTTGTGATTTTACAAATGTATATGTATATGCCAGTGTTTCTCAACCATGGCAACTCTAAGATGTGTGGACTTCAACTCCCAGAATTCCTCAGTCAGCACACTGACTGGAGAATTCTGGGAGTTGAAGTCCACCCATTTTAAAAGTCAAGCTTGAAAGACATGGCCCATATACCATGAGAACTACAGACTTTCTATATCACTTCCTAAGACACTGCTGAACACCTGAGCCTAGAGATGTCCCAAAGCTATTGCACTATAATGTCAAATGTCCCAAAATCCTTTCCGTCAAAGAAACTCTCAAAGTAGGTCATCATCAAAAGTCCATTGATTTATTAGAGGGGTATCAGGAACAAGAGAAAGGTGAAACTGGTTCTGACCTTTTTCCACCCAGCATCAATATTTTAAACAATCTTTTTCCCACCGACTAGAAACATCAAGTGGTATAGATAATAGGCAGTCAAACATGTAACCCTTACAGATCATCACTTGGTACGTCCTTGGAGTATTGGTAAGGAAGTATGTAAACAATTTCAAACTGTTACATTAAGCATAGCAGTTCTTCTAAGCCAGTGGTTTCCAATGTTTTCTATACCCTGTACCCCTAGAATGCTTCTGATATATTCTCACACCCTTTGCAGAAGAAATATCTGGTTTAAAGATGGTGAAAGCGAATAGACATTCAATTCTAAACCCAAGTTTTTGCATCCCCCTGGAATATCATCTCACACCCCTGGTTGGGAACCTTTGTTCTACGACATTTCTACCTCCGATCTCCTCTTCAGCTAGCACCGGCAGATTCGAAGCACAGCTTTTAGGGTGACTGGATTAGCGTGGAATTTGACTTAGACTTAGAATTGGAATTAATTCGCCAAGTGTGTCTGGACACAAAAGGAATTTGTCTCGGGTGTACATAAATAAACAGACATCTAAAGTTTAGTGGCTGAGGATGAGTGCAATCCTCAGTGGGAGGTTGTTGAACCTCATAGAAAGTTATCTGTGACTATGCAAACAGTACCTCAGGTCTCCCAGAAAGAACCAAACCTGGCATTGTCAAAAACGTACTAGTAAAATTAGCAATATTTGAAGGACTGTCTTCTCTCAGTCACATCTAGCCAACCTACCAGAGTGGGGAGCCAAGGAATGCAGTGGGTCCCTTCTCTTAAGGAGATAAATCTAGTGGGACCAAGAAAAGGGCCTTCTCTGTGGTAGCTCCCTCCCAATGAAATATCATCCCTGCAGAAATAAGATTGCCCCCCCCCATTTTGACACCCTTTCACAAGACCCTGAAGATTTGGTTTTGCCAACTGACCTGGGACACCCAGAGTGGGAAAGAGCCTGTCAAGTGGCTTGCTTGACTGATTATTGTCACCAGGGTGTGTGTGTGTGTGTGTGTGTGTGTGTGTGGGCGGGGGGGGGGACTGGTCACTTTCTATTGTTTTTTAATATCAGATCTTTGTAAGGCACCCAGAATCACTGAGTTGGGTGTTCATAGAAGCATGAATAACATTTCAAACAGCACCATCGCATCGACATCGGCCAAACAATTTCCTCCTTTGCTATTTTATAGCTCATAATTATACCGTATATACGCGTTTCCTTTATACGAGGGAAACAAAAGTTTCTTTACAAGAATTGTCTTCATTTCATGAACCTGCGCTTCATTGTCAGCTTAGTTGTTGACTTTTTTTCTTTTTAAAAAAAATAGGTTGACTTTATTTCAGCAAGGGTTGATCGGGCCCGAGAACATTTTGAGTTAGCTCGTGCCACTATATCAAAACAACCTTAATACTTAATTATATATTAAAAAAAAGGGAGAGGGGGATGCGAATATCTTCATTTTCCTTCCCAGTGAATTTCTAATTTGTTTCATGGGTTATCTCTCTCATTCAGGCGTATCGATGACGACAAGGGACGGACTCACGAACTGGAGCATTCGGCTATAAAATGCATGCGAGGAATTCTCTACTGCTACATGCGCCAAGCTGATAAGGTAAAAAACGTTGCATTGTGGACAGAAGCGCACACTTAATTCTAAAGGATTAAGTTAATTGTAAGCATTAAAATGTTTCAGTGGCAAATGGATTAAAAGGGCAATAGATGTGACGCCAGCTTGGATGCGGCCAGAAAAAGTTTTATTTCTAGGCTCCGGCCCTAATATAGTTAAAAGTCGCAGATGTAGACATGCGTAATATAGTAAATCAACTCTTCGGGGTGTTTCAAAGCAACCCCCCCACTTTTTAAATTACATTTAGAACTTGAACCGAGGGCAAAGCGGAGACTGCTAGTGGATTTAGTGTTGTTGGGAATGCATGCGGGCAGTTCTTGACTTACGACCACAATTGAGCCCAACATTGACGTTGCTCAGTGAGATATTCCTTAAGTGAATTTAGCCCCATTTTATGACCTTTCTGGCCACTGTTGTTAAGCGAATCACTGCAGTAGTTAAGTTAGTCACACGGTTGTTAAGTGAAACCAGCTTCCCCATTCACTTTGCTTGTCGGAAGGTTGCAAAAGAGGACCCCGTGTCCCCGGGACACGGCAACCGTCATATATATCAGTCGGTTGCCAAGCGTCTGAATTTGGTATCCCAGGACCACGGCGGCGCTGCCACAGTTGTTAAGTGTGAAAAATGATCCTCAGCGACTTTTTTTCCCAGTACCGTTGTAAGTTTGAAAAGTCAAGAAGGGAACAGTTGTAAGTCGAGGACTAGTGCACAGTAGGGAGGTGGCTGTCTTGTGAAAAACACCGAGGAAAATAGGTTGGTGCGACCGCTTACATGGCTGGAAAGGACTTTGTAGGGCAAACATCCGATGATGCCCTAATAGAAGCTACCGTGGGAACCGGCCCTTTGTGTAAGCATTAGGGAAGCAACGGGGACCACGTCCAGCGAGGTCCTTTGCCCCTTTCTTTCCATGACTGGAAAAATAGCTGGAATGGAGCTACGGGTAGAAGTGACGTACGGCCATTTTTCACAGTTTCGACCTTTGTATCGCCCCAGGATCGTGTGATCAAGCTTCAGACCTTGGCAATCCATTCATATTTATGACGGTTGCAGTGTCCTGAGGTCAGGCGTTCCTCTTTTGTGACCTTCGGACAAGCAGAGGCAGATTCACCTCACAACTGGGTTACTAACTTACAAACTGCAGTGATTCATTTAACAACTGAGGCAAGAAGGTTCATAAAATGAGGCAAAATTCACTTTACAAAGGTCTCAATTTGGGCTCAATTGTGCTCGCAAGGAGAGGGCGACCTGTAATGATGTGGATTACTTCATGTGTATTCAGTTTTTTCTCTCTCTTATGCAACCCATCCCAGTTGACCACTCATCTCAGCAGCATTTTTGTGCACATTAGTGATGCTCTTGTTGCTAAGAGTCAACTTCAACCGTAAAAGGTCTACTAAGAACAGAATAGAATTCTTTATTGGCCCAATGTGATTGGACACACAAGGAATTTGTCTCCAGCTCTCGATGCACATATAAGCCACAAGTGATAAATTATGATCATAATCATAAAATACATTTATTGTGTCATGTCATAAAAACATAAATTCATCATGTCATTTTTGTTATTTTGTCGTTTATTATTTTACTGTGGGCACAATGGCACATATCAAAAATGAGATTTAGTTCCATCCTCTCAAAGTGAAACACATGCATGTCGCACACCTGAAATGTACTATAAACGGCATATGTACAGACTCACACCCTTGCATATACGTAACCATAAAATATTAAATACTGTCCATCCTGAATATGTAACGGAAAGGTGGAAACCTGAGAGTTCGCAAGATTACTGCTGTGTGGTGGGAAACGCTGGTTGAACCTGGATATTCTGCTATGGATACCACAAAGTCTTCTCCTCTCAGAAGGTGAGAAGGAAAACAGGTTGTGAAGAGAACGCGGAGTTAGTATCCCAGATAATCTTCCCAACCCTGTTCAAACAACGCTTCTGCGCTATGTCCTGTATGGGAGGGAGGGAACGGCCCATGATCTTTTCGGCCACCCTCGCCCCTCTCCGCACCACCTTCCTGATTGAAGCAGCGATGATTCCGAATCAGACTGTGATGTTGTAGGACAGGATTCTCCCCATCGTCCCCGCTGTAGAAATTGGTCAAAACAGGGGAAGGAAGATGAACTTTTCTCATAAGATACGTTCAGTGATAGTCATAGAATTCTAAATAAGCAATCTACAAGCCATACTAGGATACTAAATAAAACAACTACTATAGACTGTAGGATACCAGCAACAAAGTTAATTGTCATACAAATAAGAAAATAGGTAATAGGAGATATAAGAACGATAATAGTGATACAGCCCTACTATAGGTAGTTTGACAGTGTTGTAGAAGTTAGTTGTTTAGCAGAGTGATGGCATGACATCGGATGACAAGATGGATGTTCTTTATGATTATGAATGTATCTTATGCTTATGTACTTTATGTGCTTTATTATTATGAATGTATCTTATAAATCAGTAAATCAGTAAGGTAAATCAGATTCTAGTAATTTTAAACGGAGTCCAATGCATTCTGATTTTTCTCATCCAGAAAAAGAATTTGTAACACTTCCAATGCACTTTGGAGTGCAAAGCATTTTTCCAGTGTCCCAGTTATGATAATTGCTGAGCAGTATTTTACACACTTTAAATTGCACCTCTAATCACGTTTTAAACGATACACTTTAATTTGGAGGGTTTGGATGATCTATGTGTAGCTCCCACCTTCTCAATTATCTATTATTTTAAAAAAATATTATTTAATAACTTTATTAAATATTTTTCACCTATCTTTAAGGCATTGGAAAATACCTTGGGGACAGGCGAATAATATTTAGTGTGCTTCCTTTTCTTAAAACCGTTGTTTGTATCTGGGTGCCACTCTGTTCCCATTAAATCTTTACAAAAATAGCAAGATAGCTTTAAAAACGCAGTGGGTTCATGCTATTTAAGGGACGACATGTTTCTTTATTTTTGTATCATGTCTGAAAAATGTAGTTTGACAAGGTCCTCTTGAAATGTGGCATTTCTCCCTTTTGGTACGGGTTTATTTGACATGGTGCTGTGCAATCATCTTTGACATAGGTAATCAGAGAAGATTATTTATGAGTTCAGGGGCCCCAAGAGGGTCCGGTCTTGTCACAAATGGAATGAATTTCCTGCCCTAAGTCTCTGTATAGATTTATTTTCCTCATAAAGATGTTAGAATTTGTTACTGGTCGCCATTTAATTTTGGTTGAAGACAATATTTTTTCTATAAAATAATGTTCAATCTTACTTTGCTAATAGGATTTTGGCACAATCAGATTCAGCATGAACCAGTCCTCACAGATGCGTATCTCAGAAGGAAAAGCTATGCTTCAGAGGCTAGCTTGGCCTTCATTGATGGCGTTGTTCACCTTCCAAAACCTACAAAAATATCTGAGAGGTTAAATAAAAGAGAGGGGGCCTCAGTGATTTATCCTGTTGCCTGGGGTCCATGAACAGGACTAACGTGAGGCCCACTTAGCATTTCATGCACATCCAGTCAATAAGTCAGATGATTGGTCCATCCCGTTGACAATGCTCTCCAGAGTTTCAAACAAGATTCCTTTTTCCATATCTTCCTGGAAATGGAAATAATAGAATCCAGGACGTTTTAGATCAAAAATACACGTGAACCTATGAACAATGACTATTCCCTGGGGAAACTATCCAGCGTAATAGAGATAGTCCTCGAAGTATATTTAGTGATTGGTCAAAGTTATAATGGTACTGAAAACAGTGACTTATGACCATTTTTCACACTTATGACCAAAATCCAGATGCTGGCCAACTGACTTATATTTATGACGGTTGCCATGCCCAGGGTGATCATGTGATCTTCTGCCAGGCAAAGTCCATGGGGAAGCTAGATTCACTTAACAACTGTGTTATTAACAACTGCAGTGATTCACTTAACTGTGGCAAGAACGGTCATAAAATGGGGGAGACTCACTTAACGACAGTCTTGCTCAGCTACAGAAACGTTGAGCTCAGTTGTGATCGTAAGTCGAGAACTACCTAGAATAGGTTCTAATCTTTCTTAGGATACGCAACTCATACAATTCTTTTGTTTTTTTAAAGGTTCAAATGCTTGCATCTCTTTCGTAGATCATCGTGTTTTCGATTTCATTTTAGCCAAGGTTCCAGTCTGAGTGAAGGCGGGAGTGTAGAAAAGCGAAATCTTCCTGTTTAGATGAGTTTTCATAGCGGCATCCTTTCAAAGGATTTTTTTTTTTAAAGCAAGATGTACTTGAAAATAAGATTGTTTGAGCCGATGGCGCTCCACGGGTTCAGACTTTGAAATAGGCAGCTTGGAGGAGAATACAATGCTTGAAAGGAAGGCATTCGAATAGCAACAAATAAAAAAAGTGAATGTTTTCAGTTGATGGCAGGGCTATTTAACCATCCTGTAATTTGTTTATCTAGCCTTGACATCGGACATCATTATCATGAAATATCTTTTCAAACTGTTATACTACAATAGAAGTAATCTCATTCCAGGAGTACGAAGTTGTATTAATGGTGTCAGTCATTTATAGTGCGAAGGCATCAAAACCCCAACTGCATCCCCCCACATCTGATGGATTTTAAAGAAGTAGTTTAATATAGCTGATCATTACACCCTGATAGTTTCATTTTATTTGCCTGACCTGTGTCAAGAGCTGGAAGGCTTGATATTAAATACGGCTCTATTGTGCTTTGCTTAAACATTACGTTGTCAACAGAGGTAAGCAGGTTCCGTTACCTTGTTTTCCTGTAATGCTAACTTTCAAGCTCTAGCTAATCATAGTTTAAAATTATTTTTGGGGAGAGGGCATAGTACATTTTTTTTCTTGACGTTGCACAATGCACACTTCTTCTCCGGTAACACTGAACTGCAAACCAGAGCATATAAAATCTTTGCCAGACCAATTCTTGAATAAAAGCTCATCTACCTGGAATCCGCATTGTATAACGGACATTAATAGAATTGAACGAGTCCAGAGGTATTTTACGAGAAGAGTACTCCATTCTTCAGCCCGCAATAGAATACCTGATGCCACTGGGTTTGAAATTCCGTACCTAGACA
>JANHFO010002755.1:151100-167164 GCA_032468095.1 Pareas carinatus
TACAGAATAGGAAATAGAATAGAATAGGAAATAGAATAGAATAGGAAATAGAACAGAATAGAAAATAGAGTAAAATAGGAATAGAATAAGGATAGAATAGAATAGAATAAAATAGGAGTAGAATAGGAATAGAATAGGGAATAAGGGAATAGAACAAAATAGGGAATAGAATAGAGTGAACCTATGGCACGGGTGCCACAGGCGGCACTCGAAGCCCGTTGTTCCAACACAGATGTCTTTACTAGAAAGCCAGAGGGATGTGGAGCTCCGTTCCGCTTCTCCACATGCGCCTGAGGACATTTCTGACACCACCCACCCCTCTGCCCAGCAGCCCAATGAGACTGCTTCCTCCCTCCCCTGTCTGGGGTAAGGCTGGCAACTCAAATGCGGTGTGGAGTCTGTGACGAAGGGGAGAGAGGAGAGGAGCTAGGTTGGAGGGAGCATAGCTTGCAGCAGGCTGAAGAAGCTGGGGTAGATCGCTGGGAGGGGCGGAGGGTTGCCGATGGCTGTGGAGGGGTGCGGGGTGGTGCTGACAGCCGTGGGGTGGCATGGCGGTGCTGATGGCCACGGAGGAGCGCCAACAGGTGTGGAGGATTGAGGGGGTTGTTGATGGGCATGGGGGAATGCAGGGGGGTTGCAACAGCCACGGGGGGGGAGTCACCAAAGGCAATAGGGGGGCGTGGGTTATGTTGGCACTTTGCGATAAATACATGGTTTTTAGGTTGAAGTTTGGGCACTAGGACTCTAAAAGGTTTACCATCACTGGAATAAAGGAATAGAATAGAATAGGAAATAAGAACAAGAATAAGAATAAGAATAGAAAAGGGAATAAGAGAATAGAATAGAATAGGGAATAGAATAGGAAGGAATAGAATAGAATAGAATAAGGAATAGAATAGGAAAGGAATGGAATAGGGAATAGAGAAATAGAATGGGATAGAATAGAATAGGGAATAGAATAATAAATAAGGGAATATAGCAGAATAAGAGTACAATGCAAAACAACAAAGCAAAACACAGGCCAAGTATGATTAGACACACAAGGAATGCGTGTCCGGTGCAGTCGCTGTCGGTGTATATGCAAAGCAACAGTGCTAAGATTGTTTGTTGCCAGAATTTCCTTTGGAGGGGGGAGAGAGAGAAAAAAGGGACCCTAAGATCCAATTGTTTTATATGGTTTTAAAGTGTTGTGTTTTGTTGTACTTGTCTTGTAAATGTTTTTATATGGCTGTACACCGCTCTGAGTCCCTTCGGGGAGAAGGGCGGTATAAAAATGTAATAAAATCTAAATCTAAAATCTAAATCCTTTCCTGCTAATCTCTCGTGTGGGAAAGACTTGATGCTCCCTAGATAAAAAGAGATTTTTTGGCATTCACCCTTCTAACATAAGTGGCAAGAATGAGAATGGCAAAGTATGGAGCAGGACTCTACTGCTCCTGATATCCTTCCAGGGAAATGTTGTTTTTTTTAAAAAATGTAACAAGAAATTGCCTTTGATTCAAGAGAAAACCATTTGCTGTTGCTGCGTCTGAATTTTTCACAACAGGCGCTTTTCCAAACTCGCCTTCCGAGAAGCAATTTTAAACCCTCGCAGTTGGCCAAGAAGAATGGTCAATGTAACAGGTATTGACCGCAAAATTTCATCGTGCTTTTCTTAGAAATCCTGCTATGGTGATGTTTAGAGTGGTTTGTGCTGGTAGCTCATCTAAATGTCTGTGGAGAACTACATGTTATCTTTTCCCCCCTCCTCTCAGGTCCAGCAATATAAGCAAGATCCTAAGCCATCCAAATGCCTCCATTCTGTTTTCAACGTTCAGACAGGCGATGAGGTGTTTTCTCACGAGGAATATGGACATTTACAGGTACGGCACCCTTTTTTAAAAGATTAAAAAAAATCTACAGAGCCCAAATGAGCTTGAATATTTTCCCTCCTGCTCTTTAGTTAAAGGCTGCAGTTCTTTTAAAATGTCTTCAATTATGGAGCTTGACAAATGGATTTCCCCTGCTTTAACCTACCAACAACAGCAAGCTGTTTTGTAGTCTTGATTTGTTGCAGTATAATTCAGGGTAAACAACATCAGGGTAATGGCGAGAATGAATTGCTGCTCTCTTTGAAACACGGCCACCTTGAATCTGTAAAGGGAGACCTTAAAGTTTGTTTATAGATGGATTTCAGGCTTGCTGATCTGGATATTTTGTTACGGTTTGTGAATCAGCTTCCCTTTCCAGAACACAACCAGCCACTTAATTAAAAGTTAATGGATTTTTAATTTAATTCTTAGTTTTCTTTTTTCTTTTTAGTATCCATTCAATGGAGTCTCCTTACCAATTTTGGATTGGCAGATGTCAATTTTACCTGGGGGACAGTGCACACAGCCCTCGACTTTCAGCCATAACTGAGCCCCCCAATTTCTGTTGCTAAGTGAAACATTTAAGTGAGCTTGCCCCATTTTACGACCTTTTCACGGTTGTTAAGTGAATCCCTTGTTATTCAATTAGTCAAACTGTTTTTAAGCGAATCGGGATTCCCCATTGACTTGGCTTGCCAGAAGGTCGCAAAAGGGGATCGCATGACCCCAGAACACGGCAACCGTCATAAATCGGAACCATTTGCCGAGCATCTAAATTTTGATCCCGTGATCATGGGGATGCTGCAGAAGTCAAAACCGGTCATAAGTCACTTTTTTTTCAACGCCTTTGTAACTTGGTCACTAAATGAACTGTTGTAAGTCAAGAACTATCTGTAACCTCGTTCCTGACTGTGATAGATTAGAATTTTCCCCTAGCAATAGCAAGGCATTTCTAACACAGCGGATGTGTTTAATTTTTTCCCCCCAGTCTCAGAACATCTTCAGAATCGCTTTTGAAATACAATACAGCACATCGTAATACAGCGATGCTCTTTCCTGCTGGGCATAGTTTTGTTCTGAAGGCATGCAATTTGATGACTTTTAAGCATCACGTTGTAAATTAATTAACTGCGATGACTCCTTTCGGTTTGGAGAATAAAGCCTTTTCAGTGCTATTTTTATTGATGCCGTTTTAATAGGGAAGTTCTGTTGCAAGACAGTTGCTTAAATATAGTGGTGTTGTTATGGTTTGTTTCCTTGAAAGAAGAGAGAACGCAAGGACTTCGTTCTTAAGACTGTTTTTCTTTATATTATCAGGTGAATGGATGTAATTTGGCATGTTATGATGTGGGCAGTCTTTTATGTGTGGTTGTTTCCTTTGATATTTGCCTCAGTGCTTCCCCAGCATAGCGTCGTGTGGAAAACTGCGGTGGCAGATGAGGCTGGCATCTAAGACATAATTATGTCAACAGAAGAAAACTGCTCATTTTTCATAAACATAATTCAAACCTTATGAATCAGGTGGTTAAAATGAAGGCTTCCTTCTGCAGGAGACCTTCACAAATGTTTTATTTATGAGGAAGGGATGGAGGACTTCTCCAACTGCTAGGATAAACTTCTCTTTCTCTTTTTCTATCTATAATTTCACCCAGGGGTGTTTTGTGCTTCCTTTAAGGACCGATGGCTTAGATTGCCTTCGGATTTAAATTACAGTTAATTCTCCATTTACAACTGCAATGGAGCCCAAAATTTCTGTTGCTAAGTGAAACATTTGTGAAGTGAGTTTTGCCCCGTTTTACGAGCTTTCTTGCCATGGTTGTTAAGTGAATCACTGTAGTTATTACATTAGTCAAACTGTTCTTAAGTGAATCTGGCTTCCCCCACCAACTTTGCTTGTCGGAAGGTCGCAAAAGGGGGATCAGATGACCCCAGGACATGGCAACCGTCATAAATATGAACCATTTGCCGAGCGTCCAAATTTTGATGCCGCAGAGGTCAAAACTGCCCAATCCCTCACATGGTCTAAATCAGTGATGGCGGACCTATGGCACACATGCCGCTGCAGGCATGCAGAGCCCTCTCTGCTGGCACGCGAGCCAAGTCGCCCCAGCATCACCCCAGAGCTGAGCAAGCCTAAAAAGGAGTAGCGGCACCAGGTGATGATGTCACAGAGCCCTGCGCATGCTCAGAAAGAGAGTAGCAGTGCTGGGTGATGGCGTCACGGGATCATGCGCATGCTCAGAAAGAGTAGCGACGCCAGGCAATGACATCATGAGCCACGACTCATTAGTTGCGACTTGTCTGGATCCTCGGTCTCTAAAAGGTTAGTCATCACTGGCCTAAATAAACACATTGTTATGGGAACTGTCTGCTTCAGTCTCACACCTGCTAAGATGACCTTGAAGGTTTTTCAGGCTCTCGCAGTCTGCAGCCGAAGTGTAGGGGTTTCGTTTCTCCATCTAACCCATCCCAATACATTCCCTCCCCCCTTTCCAAGAATGGCAAGCTGATAGCAAAGAGGCACGTAGGTGCTAATGTCTTCAATTTTGACACCTTGTTGACTCTTGGCAACCAGGCAGACAAGGTTTTCTCCACGATGATCTATCCATCATCTCATTTCTCAGGTCTTTTCAGTGGTGCGGCCACCACCACTGTAACTGTGTCCTTCCACCTGTAGGCCATCCTCTTCTCTTTCCTTCCACTTTTCCTAACATCAGAGCCTACTTCAGAGAGCTAGAACGTCACATAAGGTGTCCAAAGTAGGATAACATAGCCTGGTCATTTCTCCCTCAAGTGAGAACTCTTGGATTTATTCAATGATTTGTTTGTTTTCATGACTGTTCATGGCATTCGTAGCATCCATGTTTGTAGTGGACAGAGGCAGAACTGTTCGTTTAGTGTCCTGCTTGAGCAGGGGGTTGGACTAGAAGACCTCAGAGCTCCCTTCTAACTCTGTTATTCTGTTGGCATGAAGCCTATAAGGAAGTTCTAGCAGGCCTACTACTTTCTGTTTCCTGTTCAGCCATTCATTTCTCCTCTGTCTGTTTAATTTTGTAAGCTGATCCTAATGTATATATATATAGAGATGTCTCTTGAGTCCTGAAATGAGTTGCTTTCAAAACAATTTTGAAATTAAGTTCAGGGGTGCCGGTTGTCTTATTCTAGTCTAGAGGGATTTCGGCATCGGTGATAATGAAATAAGGAACTTTTAAAATACTGTAAGCTCAGACCCGATGTCCTATGATTGAATTTCATCCCTTTTATTTGAAAGCTGGCATTTACTCAAAGGCATGCTGAAAAGCCATTGGTGTGCGTCTCTGATCCTTGAACTGTGCTCCGTATTGTGTAGTTACAACTGAGAGACACCAGGCCAAGGTTACAGTAGGAAACTCCCAGCTCCCAAGCGTGTGGAGGGATTATCAACCTCTTCCAGATACATGGATTTATTTTCCATTTTACACCTGTTATTTTCCTTCCTTCTGGTTTTTACTAGACACGTTGGCTGCAGACATCATAGTATGTGCAAGCTAATTTTTTTTCTCCTTTGAGGGGATTATTTCTTTTATCTCTTTCCCCTTTCCTTCATTCAGATAAATGCTGTATCGCTGTTCCTCCTCTACCTGGTGGAGATGATTTCATCCGGCCTGCAGATCATCTACAACACAGACGAGGTACGAATGAGCCGATTCCATATCTCAGAAAAGCAGACGGAGGGAGTCTTATAGGCTTTTAAACGTAATGGAAGAAAATTATTTTCCTTGGGCGTTTTCCAAAATAGCTGAATTGAATTAAAATTGGAGCAATGGTGTTTCCCGCCCCCCTTTCTCGCCCTGAATGATAGCAAGAAACTATTTCTGTTAGCGCTTCTGTTACGTGTGTAAAGGCTAGGTCAGGGGTCTCCAAACTTCGCTGTCTATGGAGATTCTCAGTCATCCAGGTCATGGTTATCCCAAAGTTGTTGCTTTTTCAAAAGACAACTAGACTTTGTTTTTCCTTGAAGACGTTTCGCTTCTCATCCAAGAAGCTTCTTCAGTTATGACCGAATGGTAGAGGATGGAAGGATCTATATTCCTTGTAGTCATCACTCTTTCCGAGAGTCGTTGAGGCCACTTGGAGGTTTATCTGTGCCCTTGGGGGTCACCTGAATAGTGCAAATGAATGTGGAATTTTCTGAATGGACTGTCTTGTAAACAGGAGATAAGGGGTGTCATATCCCTCCCCTAGAACCAAAGAAGCTTCTTGGTTAAGAAGCAAAACATCTTCAAGGGAAAAGAAAGTACAGTTGCCTTTTGAAAAAGCACCTCTGGGTCTTCAAACTCTGCAACCTTAAGGTCTGTGGACTTCCAACTCCCAAAATTCCTCAACCAGCCATGGAGGCTGGGGAATTCTGGGACTTGAAGTCCACAAATCTTAAAATTATCACGTTTCGGAGACTCCTGGGCTAGGTAAACATGCAGTGGGTCATAAAGCCTTACGCTTATTTAATATACCAGGTAAGCACTTCCATGTTATTTTCCTCCCTCGTCAAATAATAAATGTTTCCTAAAATATAGTTTCTTTTTAAACAGAATCTCTATCAATATCAGCATTTATATTCGGTTGCATGCAGCGGGGCTGTTAATGCCTGCAGAGATTTCCCCGCTCAATCCAGAAGTGCCACTTAAAACAGCTTCTAAAGTGTGGGTAGAATCGTTGTGAACGTGTACGTGAAACATGACATCCATATTAATGCATCTGAAATCTAGATCTGGGGAAATTCAAGGTTGGGGGATTCCCACACAAGTCAAGATGTCCCACGTTTTCTGCACTGCATCAATTTTAAAAAAATAATAAAATACCGTCTTTAGTGATGTGTTTCAAAGCTGTATGAATGTCACCCTGACTGTAAACAGTCCTTGACAAGAGAAGAAAGATTTGCCTAAGTCTCTTAAATCCAGCTGTCTGCACTTCTCAGTAATCTGTATAAACTCTTCCATAATTGATATGTATTGACCTGAATGCTCCCACTAGTTTACTCCTCTGGTAGGGAGTTTGTTTGCTTTAATTATATGATGGTTTCCTTTCAGTTCCTATGCATCCCCTGCCCTCTGAGGTAGCAGAGTTTTTTTTAACAATATAAGGTCACATAAAAGGGAATTGGGGTGGCCTGGACTGGAAGTGTCCATCCCTGATCTTCTGGATGGTGGCATCATCTGAGCTCATATGAGATGTTTATACCAAAAATGAGATTTGGGTAAGAAATTGCTTGGCACAGGCCATGCTTTCAACCATTCCTCCATACCAAATTCCCTCTTAAAATGGGGTTGTAAATGCTTGGAGGAAAGAGGAGGAGGAGGAGAAGGAGAAGAGGGGAAGAAACAGGAGGAGGAGGAGAAAAGATGATGGAGAAGGTGGAGGAGAAAAAAGAAAAGGAGGAAGAGAGAAAGCAAGAGGAGAAGGAGGAGGAGGAGGAGAGAAAGGAAGAGGAGAAAGAAAAGGAGATGGATGTGGAGGAGAGGAGGAGGAGGAGGAGGAGGAGAAGGAGGAGGAGGAGGAGGAGGAGGAGGAAGAGGATTCCTCTTGCCCAGTTATATGTCACAGACTTTGCATTTGTCACTAACTCTGAGTGGTTTTGTCCCGTGAATGCTCCGATTGGTGCTCCTTCTGAGTCCTGGCCCTCCCCGTTTCCCCCGTTTATTTCACATTTAGGCTAATCCTTCATGCAAGATGCTATGCCTGTTGAGTGTATTGAAGCTATTCATTATTATTCCTTGTTTCCCTTGGACGTAAATGAACTGGTTCCAGTAGTAGATG
The DNA here is from genome assembly GCA_032468095.1 of Pareas carinatus. Lineage (NCBI taxonomy): Eukaryota > Metazoa > Chordata > Lepidosauria > Squamata > Pareidae > Pareas > Pareas carinatus. Next base: position 158,744 of record JANHFO010002755.1, read on the forward strand.
AAAATGCTGAGCTAGTTCTAAATGGTTGAATAAACGTAATGGCTTTTGTTTCTCTGTGTAGAACAATGATATTTGTTAACTCCTTACAATCCGAAGGGGATTATTTCCCATCTATATTATCGGAGTACCATATCCTATGCAACCTCTGTACCTCTGAAAATTCAGATCTGCAGAATAATGTTCCACCTATAAGAGGGTACATAAAATGTCACAAAAATGTAAAGGAAGCATTTCGAGTAGTTTTAAATATAGTTTAATTCTGCAGATTACGAGATGAAGGAAAACTAATTTGCTGAAGAGACTTTCTGCACTATCCAGCTTCTGCAGGTGTTAGAGTCCTTCCTTGAGCTGTTGGCAATGTACATGGGCAATTCGGGGAAAAAAACCTCTATTGGGTTATCAGACACTGGCAGATGCAGAACTTTTGTTATACACATTAGAAAACTACAACATGACCTAACTTTTTGACATCATTGTCATTCAAATGGAGGCCCTTGTCATCAAGTCTTACAAGGTTTAAAATTCCTCCTGCAAAGAAATCTCCCTCTTGGGAATGAAGCCACCCAGGAGCAGCATCGTGAAGCGCATGGTCATCGTTGAAGCATCGGGGCATGCTAACTTCCGGTGTGGTGTTGGTTCATGATAATGCTCCACCGCACACCGCTCGACTCTCCCAAGAACTTTTCGAACAGTTCCAACGTTGGGGTGTTTTAGATCATCCCCCTAATTGCCTAGATTTGACACTGAGGGATTTCCACCTCTTCTGGCTTCATTCCCAGCAGGGAGATTTCTTTGCAGAAGGAATTTCCGACCTTGTAACAAGTGCCGCAATTTGAATGGCGATTATGTCGAAAAGTAATGTAATGTAGTCTTCTAGTGTGTATAATAAAAGTTTGGTATCTGCGAGTGTCTGTCATGGATAACCAAATGGAGGTTTTTTCCTCCGAATTGCCCTCATAGGATAGATGCTTTTGAAGGCAACAATAGCCATCCAAATCAGATGGAAGGTGCTTGAGGGTTTTCTGAGTTCTGAAGGAGTTTTGGGGGAAGAAGGCGCTACAGGTGGAATGGCCAGTTAGATGTCCAGCCTGCAACCTGAAATCCAACCTGAAATGATGAAGAACCTCTTTGATATGGACTAGATACAGTCCCAGCATTCCTTTCCTTGAATGCCTGCGCATTCTCAGTTTCCTAAAGTGACTTTGGGTCAGAGGCTTTGGAGCCTTTTAAAGAGTAAAATGGATATTTTGATCCTCTGCATGAATTGAGGAACCAATTTCACTCCTTCTCCCAAAGGTGCTTTTTCCAATAGGCAACTGAACTTTCTTAGGTTTTTTTCTTCTTTTTGAAAACAGTTCGCTTCTCATCCAAGAAGCTTCTTTGGGTCCAACTGAAGAAGCTTCTTGGATGTGAAGGGAAATGTTTTTAAAAGAAAAAAACCCGAAAAAACAAGAAAGTCCAGTTGCCTTTTAGAAAAAGCACCTTTGGGACAACCGTGACCTGAATGATTGAGAATCTCCATAAACAAATTCAACTCCTTATCTTCTCAAGTCCAGCCCTACAAGTCTAAACTTTTGAACCTGTGATAGCAATAGCACTTAGACTTATATACTGCTTCACAGTGCTTTACAGTCCTTCCTAAGTGGCTTACAGAGTCAACCTCTTGCCTCCAACAATCTTGGTCCTCATTTTACCGACCTCGGGATGGTGGAAGGCTGAATCAGCCTTGAGCCAGTGAAGATCGAACTCCGTCAGTGGGCAGAGTCAGCCTGCAATTCTGCATTCTAACCACTGCACCACCATGGATGGAAGGAGGGAGGGAAGGAAGGAGGGAAGGAAGGGAGGGAGGAAAGAATAGCAATAGCACTTAGACTTATATACCGCTTCACAGTGCTTTACAGTCCTCTTTACGCAGTTTACAGAGTCAGCCTATTGTCCCCAACTATCTGGGTCCTCATTTTACCAACCTCAGAAGGAAGGAAGGAAGGCTGAGTCAACCTTGAGCTGGTAGGGCAGTTCCAGGATGAAAAGAGCTTTACCCTTGCAATTATCAGTCCTGTATTATTAAATCTCTCTCCTACTGTAATGTTCCAAGAAAGAAAAGAGAACATTTGGCCCTCCCACTGTATAGTCCTGATTTTTCAAAGCAAACCAATACAGTCTTGGCGATGACGAGGGAGAGAGAATTCTTCAGGCTGAGCTTGGAGTAAAACTCAGTCAAGTAATTCTGCCGTACCTGCTTACTGTTGCAACATGATTTTAGAGAATAATACCTCCACCAATTACGTGTCATGCCCAGTAATAATAGCAAACTATTATTAGCCACTGAACTACAGGCAAGACAAACACAGTTATCCAAAGAGCTATCTCTTTCTTTCAGACCGAGAGCTATTTGTGGAATTCAGCCTTTTTGCATTTTGCTCCCTCTCGTTCACTTCTCTATTTCCTTTTCATCTTCGAAGGTCTCTTTCATACAAAACCTCGTTTTCTGCGTAGAAAGGGCATATCGAGTTCCAGACTTTGGTATGTGGGAAAGAGGAAGCAAATATAACAATGGCAGCACTGAATTGCATTCAAGGTATCTTTTTTTTTCTCGTTTCCCTCCCCTCCCCAATAAATCTGTTCTTATTATTTTCAAATTTGATGTGAGTGATGATGTGGAATTTACGGGATGATTTTGTTTCAATCCCTACCTCATAACGCAATTTCTGGGGGGATTGAAATCCTGCAGCCTTGTGGCCCTGAACTGCAAGAATAAAAAGTCAAACTAGAATCGTGACATTAGATAAAGCAATGCATACTATCTTTTGAGAGGAATATTCTCTCAGTGTAAATTTGTAAAAGTGTCCTCAATCCAAATATCCATTTCTAAATGTAACTCGTGAAAAGACAGTGGAGGAAGATATTCCAGACATGGGGCGGTTAAACCGGAAAAGTATGGCCTGTGGCTTATTGGAAATAACTTGGAAGCCTGCTAAAATGCTCTGTTGAACTTTCTAATCAATGAACAAATTGTGTGTTACAGGATGAGTAATCCTTATTGGAACACACACACACACACAGTATTGGAGTTTAAACTTTCATCTGAGTGTCTTTCATCAAAAAATGTTTCAAAGTCATAAAGCAGTGCATTCGAAGAGGAAGATGTCATAGCAAATGCCCCGTTTGGACCACTATCCTGCTTTGTCTGCCAACATTCTAACGTTCATTGCATCTCTTATTTCTGGTTTAAATTAAACAGAGTTAGATCCACCAGCATGTCCATGGTCACATGATCAAAAATTCAGATGCTTCTAAGCTGGTTCATATTTATGAAGGTTGCCATGTCAGGTGATCCACGTTCGTGACCATCTGTCAAGCAAAGTCAATGAGGAAGCCAGATACACTCAACAACCAGAATCAGAATTTATGGGCCAAGCGTGTCTGGACACACAAGGAATTTGTCTCCGGTGTACATTTATTTATTTATTTATTTATTTATATATTTGTTTAGACTTATATACCGCCCTTCTCCCGAAGGACTCAGGGCGGTGTACAGAAAACATAAATTCCACATTGAACTTTAGAAAACTATTTACAAAATATGGGATATGGGGGGAAGGGAATGGGAAGGGGAGGAGGGATACCTACATACATACAATAAACAAACTGTGATTACAATCATAAGATACATTCATAATCATAAAGTGCATTCATCATGTTATAAAGTACAATCATCCTGTCATGAAACACCTCCTTCATTAACAGTGTTGTGCAAGATAGCTATTTAGTAGGGTGATGACGTGGAGGAAGACACTATCCTTGTGTCCTTATGTCTAGCTGTTTTGGTTTGCTATGCCCTGTATTGGCATCTGGAGGAAAGAAGTTGAAACCGACGATGTCCAGGGTGCAATGATTTACTTATCAACTGCACCAAGAAAGGCTGTAAGATGGGGCAAAATTCACTTAACATCTGCCTTGGTTGGCAACAGAAATTTTGAGCTCAATTGTGGTTGTACGTCAAGGACTATGTGTATATAGCATGATTTTCAGTTTTCCACACAATAGCCTTTCTGTATATAAACTAACCAGAGATCATGACTGGTCCACAGTCACCCATTGAGCTTCTATGCCTGAGGGTGAACTTCAACCTTCTCCTTGTCCTATACCTTACCCGCTAGACCCTGGTGGCTTTGACAGAAAATTTCTTTTGAAGAGCGGTATAGTTACTAGAAGCTGTGCATTTTGTATTTTGTAGAGATTGTGAGATTCAAATAACCCCAGGTTTGGAAATAGCTGAAGACACATGAACAATCTTTTAAAGAGCTTTGTTTATAACATTTGCAAATGGGTCTCCCTGTCAAAAAAAGAGAAAAAAAATGGAGAACGGCAGAGAGGCAATCATCACCACCATGGAATGGGTATTTATACCCTTTTACAAATAACCCAGTCTCCTTTGTCTGCCTCTCCTACTGGGTTCACAATCTTGCTATTCTGCCCCTCCTACTGGGTTCACAATCTTGATAGTTACAACAGTCTATGACGTAGGTACACCACTCCCCGGATGTTTATCCTGTCCAGGCAAAAAGCCCTCCACGATGAGCTAAACTCCCAGAACATTCCAAACCTCCAGACTTTGACTCATGTTTTGTTCAGACTAGCAGAAAAACAAGTTATAAAAGTATTTGGCTTGCCCAGGTTATACATAGGACAAACATGGAGTAACCCTTGCTCCCAAACTGACAGTGAAACCATTCAGAAATAAACTGGTTACATTCACATCTCACAAGATCACAACTAGACATAAGGACACAAAGACTATATTTGAGGATACGTATGGCCACAATTGAACCCAAATGTCCATTACTAAGCAAAGAAAATTGTTAAGTGAGCCACATGCCATTTTATGACTTTTTGCCACTGTTATTAAGTGAATCACTTTAGTTAAGTGAATCACGTGGTTGCTATATGAATCTGGCTTCCCCTATTGCTTTTGCTTATCAGAAGCCGGCTAAGAAGGTTGTGAACGGTGACCGTGTGACTCCGGGATAGTGAAACCATCATAAATACATGCCAGTTGCTAAGCACCCAAATTTTGATCACGTGACCATGGGGTTGTTACAGCTGCGGCAGTTGTTAAGTGTGAGAATCGTTCATAAATCACTTTTTCCAGTATCATTGTAACTTTGATCATTAAGCAAGTGGTTGTAAGTCCAGGACTATCTGTAATAACATTTTTTTGTAGTTGTTATTGACGTTCTCAGCAATGATCAATTGCTACTCTACAATTTTAAGACTGGGAATTTTTGGAAAGCTGCCTCAGCGATGTCTGCAAGTGGATGATTCCTATCCATGTGTTTGAAATATTCATTTGTCCTGTAGCCATTTTGTTCAAGCTGTTTCCAAGCATCTGTTGAATTATTCTGGAAAAGCATTTTTGACGTTTTCCCATCTGTGTTTTGTTTCTGAAAAGCAACGTCTTTCTACTCTGAGCTTTAGAGGTACTTTGGCATCAGAGTCTCCTTCTCCTTCTCCTTTGTTCTGCAGCTCATCCCGCTGATGTGTTGTCTATCCTTATTAAGATTTCTTTTTCTTTCTTGGTGGTTCATTTGGCTGCCAGTTTTAATGTAGTTTTTTTAATCCAGTACTTGCGATTCCTTTTTTTTTTAGGTTGTTTAGCATTGATCTTGAGCCTTCCCACGGAAACTTCATTTCCTAAAGGGGAAAATCTAAATATGAAAGCAAAGGAAGATGATGGATTTCTGAATGATTCGATCCTGATTAGAATCTAGTCGGCTCGTTTTTCAAAACCTCTTACCCCATCAGTTTTCAGTGATTTCAATTACTGATCAGTCGCTTGTCTGAAATGGTATAGGCGGGTCTCCTGTCCAAGCAGGGGGTTGGACCAGAAGACCTCCAAGGTCCCTTCCAGCTCTATTCTGATCGATTGACTTCATTAGATTAGAGAGCCAGTTTGGTGTCGTGGTTAAGGCATCACCCTAGAAACTGGGAGACCGCAATCCCGTTTTAGGCAGAAAGCCAGCTGGGTGACCTTGGGCCAGTCACTCTGTCTCAGCCCTAGGAAGGAAGCAATGACAAACCACGCTTGAAATCTTCCCAAGAAAATTGCAGGGACTTGTACAAACAATCACCAGCAGTCAACACTGACCTGAAGGTTGACACAAACACATGGAGAGACTCATATTAGCTTAGGCTGCAAACCATATCCTATTTGAATGAAGAGGTCTACAATCACCTGATGGGTCCATATGTGTGTGTAAGTACCCACAAGTGCATGAAGAGGGTCTCATTTTAGAGCATGAGTTGGCATTTGAAGGAGATTTGTTCATATGGTATATCACATTGTCCAGGCCTTCTAAACTTACATGCCTTAGACCGAATCCTTGAGCTTGGATCTGTCTTAAATTAAACCTTTGGGGTTGCATCTAAAGATCGCCCAGAATCAGAATCAGAATCAGAATTTACTTTGCCAAGTGTGTCTGGACACACAAGGAATTTGTCTCGGGTGTACATGCTCTATACCTTCATATGTACCATAAACAAATTGTGATTACAGTCAAGATACATTCATAGTCATAAAGTCCATTCATTGTTGTGTACATATAGCCATAAGATCCATTCCTAATCATAAAGTACATTCATCTTATCATGTACATATAACCATAAGATACATTCATAATCATAAAGTACATTCATCATGTCATCATGTTATAAAGTACAATCATCATGTCACAAAACCCCTTCCTTACATAACAGTGTCATGTAAGTTAGTTATTTAACAGGCTGATGACACGGGGGAAGCAGCTGTTCTTGTGTCTAGTTGTTTTGGTTTTGTGTGAGGGTTCTATAATTATTTTCAGAACAGCCCTTTAAAAGCAGAGTGCCTTCCTTATCTCTTATCTCTTGTTCTTAAGCAATCTTCAGTCTGAAGCCCAATATTTAACAACTGCTTAATCGCAAAGCTCGGGAAAAGCCGGTCAGTATTTTTGAGAGATGCTAGCTTCTAACTTGCAATATCAATTGGTATCATTGAGCCAGGCAATACAGCCTTAATCCCCTTGTTTTAGTCTTTATCCTAAAGGTGAGCAAAAGAAGTTGACCGTTCCTCTTTTCAATTCTGTTAGCTCTTTGTATGTCTCTACTGATGTCTGAAGCTAAGGAAATGGAATCAGTAAGTTCATCTCGTTTCTGAAAAAGCCATTCCTTTTTTTCACATAGGCACCTATCTGTTAATTGGATTATCCACATGACGGCTGAATCATGTCTAAATATTGTATACTTGTATCAGTATCAATGAAGAAACATTTGGTTTCCATTATATTGCCATCTCTTATTAAGATTTTATGAGGAAAGGTTTCATTAATTTTTTTTTAAAAAAATGGGGTCCATTTATGTTGAATTTCATCTGAGGGTTTGGACTTTTCTTTCAAGTGCAAGGAAAATCAGGAGATCCAGATGTTTCAAATGGACGTAAAGATTTATTGTAAGCTTAAGTGCTGTACAAGAATCTGAACTACCAGGGATAATTAGCGAGAGATGCGAATATAAGGAATTCAAGGTGGGTAGACTTAGATCTCTTGTAGGTGTGAAGCGACTTGAGATTGATGATATATTTGACCCCTCCCTTGGGCTTAGCCTGGTCACTCCCTGCATTTCCTCATTGTGTGTTCACTCACACTATGAATTTTGGGGGAATTTTAAATAGGGGCACATTAGTTTGTACATGTTGTGCCCTGGCCCTCTTCAGGAACTCAGTTGCTGGATGAAGACTCAGACAATGAATCAGTGGATGAAGGGCCCTCTTCCTTACTGTTCCATCCCTGGCCCATCCACCCTCCCCCACAGCTGTCTTACCAGTTTCTTTAGGGGAGGAGGAGAATGAGCTGGAGACAGCTGTGAGCAATCAGCAGGGAGATGAAGCAGACGCTGGCATAGAGCCAGAGGCTGCAATAGAAACATCTGAGGATGTTTTCTTAGATGCCAGAACATGCAGGAGATTACATCAGGAGGCCCAAAGAGAAACTACAGGCCAATCTACTGAATGTCGCCGGGGGTGTGGCAGACGGCCCGCACCCTCTACAGAGTCTTAAGAGAACTGGCTATCAAATAGTTGTTAGTTCCAGCAACTGTTTGATTGTGGCTTCTGCTTTGGATTCCTGACTTTGGTATAAACTCTTGATTCCTGACTCAGCATTTCTTTGACTCTGGACCTTGGCTTAACCCTGACTCAGCAGTTCTTTGACTTTGGACTTTGGCTTAACCCTGACTTGGCATTTCTTTGACTCTGGACCTTGACTTAATCGTGACTCGGCATTTCTTTGACTTTGGACTTTAGCTTAACCCTGAATCGGCATTCTTTTGGCTTCTGACTCCAGCTTGAACTCCGTTTGGCATCTCTGCATTCCTGTTTGACCCGGTTTG
>JANHFO010002756.1:7927-29903 GCA_032468095.1 Pareas carinatus
GCAATTAGAGATATTGTCATGTAAAAATGATATTCCTTTAAAACCGATTAATAAAAGAATATACTATATGTATATCTGCCTAACAATGGAGGAGAGATATAAACAATGAAACTAAGGTAGCTCTTGCTCACATTAATTCTACAAGCTTTTAAGCTTGAAAGCTTTCTTTTTTTCTTTTTCTTTTGAAACAATAGAAATGTCAAGCCAAGTGTAATATCTAAAGAAAAATGTACAAGAGAAAAACAGTGCAAGTTACTCAGTGCCTCTAAAGTTTCTTTGTAGCATTATTCTGCATTAATATTATCTAAAAAGGACACTAACAACCTTTCTTTTTTTTAAAAAAACTAGTTATTTCTATGTGAGGAAATGACTAACATATTGTAGATATTTTAAACGTTGCCCATCATTTTTTAACGGATCACATAGTTCTTATTAAAAAGATCTAATACAATTTGACTGAATAAAAATAATAAGTTAAACTTTCTGCACTTCCAAAATGTTGATACTTTGAAGTAAAATAATTAAGATAAACAGTGAGATAAATAACTTAGTTTTTAAAAATATTTCTAAATAAATATGTTGAAGTGGCTCGATTATTTGAATAGATTTGAGGAAGATAAAGGAGTGTGTTCATTTTAATATAACTTCAGAAATATTTTACTTCTTGATGATGACAGCAGCTCTTACTGACAACTATTAATACATTATAAACACCCCATCAGAGTTATATAAAAACATGTCAGTTTTAAAGAGAACATCTTTGACAGCAAATTTTCTGATTGTGAAACAGCTGTGCCCCCAGTACAATGCATTAAGTAGTTTATTCCTTTTAGATAGTTAAATTGTGCATGAAATGTTGCTGGCGCAACGGCTCCAAATCTGGCCTGATTAACGAACATCTGTTACATTGGAAAAATTCATGTCTACCCTAATTAGCTGTCAGGCTGATGTACATCAACCCTGATGGTGAGGGATCCGGTGCTGTTTAAGTCAAACAGGTTTCTCTCGTATCCTATCACCTGCCCTTTCAAATTTTTCCCTCTTTGATGCTGGGATAATTAGAGATTATTGAAAATACAATAGAGCAGGTTATGGTCAGTTATAGTCCCATCTGTGCATTTTTTCCACCCACAAAACTTATGAACACACATGAGAAGTCAACTAAAGAGATTTAATCAAGTCACTATCTACCACTGTTGATCCTAATCTACTATTTGAAGCAATTTTGAAGTGATTTCAATGAGAACACAGCATTTGAAATGATTTCTGGATTATCTTTAAGATTAACAGAACTTTTAATTTACAAATCCATCTTTTAGGAGCAAATGAATGGTTGTCTACAGCTGCATGTTCATTTGAGTTTGGAAGGGAGGCAATAATTCTGAATTGGGGTTATTTTTAAATTAATTATTTCTGCAGTGATTTTAAGAATTTAATATACTCTCATGGGTACAATAAATTAAAGATGAACCTGGAGAAAAAGTGAGGCATAATAGAGAAACAAACCAAATAAATCTATTTAACTGTATAGATATTTTGTCCTTTAGCTGTATCCTACATTGACCTAAGTATCTGCTTGCAGTTTAGTTTTTTAATAAGTCTTTATCACCTTCATACTTGAATACTGTATCAACAATTTCTTCTACATTTTCATTTCATCATTCATTCTGATAGAAAATAATACATTTTTAAATGTTTTATTTGATTTCCCCCAAAAAAAAGAATATGAGTGAAAGTCTTCTGAATGGATTGCAGTTCCTTATACTTACATTAGAATATAGCAAATGTATATATTTGAGTGGTCCGTACTTTATTCAACCATTGTCATTCAGAATTCTTCAACTTTCTGAAGTTTGATATGCTACCATGAAACCCCCAAAGAAGATTATGGGGAACTTTCTGTCATACCTACCTGGCAGGGAAGACAACTTGATCACTGAGCTTTTTTAGACAGACAAATTTAGATGTGGGGAGTCAGGAAGATATTAAGTAAAGGAGTAGATGGTGGAAATAGGAAAAGAACAATATCTATTCTCCTCATATCTTGTAATGATAAAGGTAAAGGTAAACATTTCTCCTGTCCTGTTGTGTCCAACTATAGCACCAGTGCTCACCTTCATTTCTTAGCTTAGGGAGCCAGCATTGTCTGAAGACATTTTCTGTGGTCAGCATGACTATATGCTGAGGTGCATGGAACGGTGTTACCTTCCCACCGAAGTGGAATCTGTTTTCTACTTGCATTTGCATGCTTTAAAAATACTAGGTGGGCAGGAGTTGGAGTAAGTAACAGGAGCTCATTCTATTCTGTGGTGCTCGGGTCTTGAACTCAGGCTGTCAGGTTTCCAACTGACAACGTTAATGTCTTTAACTGCTGAGCCACTGTGCTCCCTCCCCTCTATAATGATAGTACTTCCTCAAAAATACATGCAAATAATTTCTAAGACAGTCTGAGAAAGATAAAAGTCTCAGCAGGGAAGTAAAACTTTCAGGAAAAGGACAAAATTTGCAAAATATTAATGTAATGTATGGCTAAGTGGAGAGAGCACTTAGCGCATTCAGAAAAGATTGAATACCTTCCCTCTTGGTTTGTATAGTTGCTGCACTGAAACTATTTCCAATAATGTTTTGAAATGAAAAGTCAGGACAAGAGTTTTGTAAAAGTTTTTTTAAATGAGACAAAATTTAAATTTGCTTCACATAAAGAAAAATATCAAAATGTTGAGCAAAGCCTCGGGTTCCAGCTTTCACAGTTGGATATTAGTTTTTGTATTTAGTTAAGCTTTTGTGCTGTTTTAACACATTTCTTAAATATCTTTAATTGAAAGGCAATCTAGCCCCCCAGAGTCACCTTGTATGGATGATGGGTGGCATAAAATAATAATAAACAAACAAACAATGTATAGATAACCTTATAGGCTTGCTTCTTTATGGATGCAAAACCCAAAAATTGCCCTGTGATGCTCAATTCTATCACTGAGTGTGACAGACAGATTAGCCGTGATTTTACATGGAATAGCCTAAATTTTACACAGTTTATCTAGGGTTATTCCTGATTAGCTTTGGGATTAATTCAGAATCTTTGGTTTTCAATAACAGCAATAACAATAGCAGACTTATATCTGCTTCACAGTGCTTTACAGCAGGGGTTCCCAACTCCCAGGAAGCAGACCACTACCATGCTGTAGCCTCTTTGAAATTGGGTTGCATGAGTGACTGACCAGAGTGTGTGTGCACAGCTCAAATTACACAGGCCAGAGGGCACTTGTACACATGCACACACCCCTGCCATTTGCACAACCCACTTCCCCTCTCCCTCCCCCCTAGCTGGACCGCCAAGCTGCAAAGGTTGGGGGCTCTGTTTTACATCCTTCTCTAAGCAATTTACAGAGTCATCATATTGCCCCCAAAAATCTGAGTCCTCATTTGACTGATCTGGGAAGGCTGGAAGGTTGTGTCAACCTTGAGCTGGTGAGAATCAAACTGCTGAACTGCTGGCAGCTGGTAGTCAGTAGAATTAACCTGCAATCCTGCATTCTAACCACTGCATCAACACAGCTCTGGTGGTGATCTTTTAACTACTGAGTTTGTGCTAATAATTCTTGCAGGAAGTCAAGCAGCACTACTAATCTTTGTTATATTTCTTGAGTGAAAAATAATTTTAAAAGGGTTCTGCCAGGCTCTGAATCTGTGCTTAACCCATCCATGTTTGAAAGCAAAATGTATTTAAAAGGGGAACCTAACTGCCAATTCCATACATATCATCTGCTTAGCTGGTGAGAATCCAAAATATTTTTTTGCAAGTAATAGCATACATTCTAACTTGACCATACACATGGTTAGGAAATCATTTATAAACAAATGTAAACTGTATCTGTCTTCTGTTTTCTTCATAATTTTGGTTTCATTGCCTAGTTCCAAACTCAAAATATCTCTAGTGGAACTGGCAATAGAAATCCTAATAATGATGTCCAATTGTTGCTTGGGGTTTTTCCCCCTGGTTCATTCCTAGAAGAAAACAAAACTAGAGTCATTATAACTTAGTTTGAAATTATTATTATTTACACAGGTACAAGGTAACTTAAAAACAAAGGATGTAATGAAGATGTAGACTACATTACTGTTTTGCATTTACTGTCTTTTCTCCAGGAGCTCAGAGCAATGTATATGGTCCTCTTCTATGCAAAAAGCAGAACAGAGTGAGGTTGCCTGAATTGTTACTACTGGGAGGAAGAATATCTCTGCTTATCTGTTAGAATCTTTGTGGAAAAGATATTTCATTTAGGCAAATGGACAGGGTCTCAGAAAATTTATACCTCCATAATTAGCAAAAGCTATTACTTTATCAACCATTTTTCAGTGCAGAAAAAGGCATACAAATGATAAGGCTGGAGCAAAATATTTCTTTTGGGAAAAACTTATGGAGTTACAAATATGACATGAAGAAAGCAAATAGAGTTTGTTGATGATCTCCAACTTGGACAGCTTCATCCACAAACTCTCACCAACTTCAACTTTCAAAGGTTGATAGGTGCAATGAATAGAATACCTTTCAATGCCAGCCTATTGGGTACATTATATACCTGAAAGAATATTATTGCCTTCTCATTAGAATCTGAATGGCCATTATGTAGAAAGAGAACAAGTACTCATATGATCTTGATGCTTAATGGTGAATGAGTATACCTGCCATCTTTATTTCCAAACAAGATCTATAGAGCTATTTTTGTTGAATTCTTGGTCTTTTCCAAGGAATGCTTGATGTACGGTACTTTCTCTTCCAGGCTGGATGGCAAATGTGCGTCCTTTTTCAAAACCAGTTTGAAACAGAACAATCTTAGATGCTTTAAATAGTTACATAGATTAATTTTAAAAAGTTTCAAACTTATCACAGTTTCAGGTGGAAATTGAAGAAATATTTGTGCATGAATCAAAATATTTGGATTTTTATATATAAATATTTCTTCATCAATCTGTAAGCTGAAAGTATAGGAAATAAGTTTATCTACTGCAGCAACAAATATTTCTTGTTTTAAAACTTTTATATAAGTTTCATCAAGTGCAACCTGATGTCCAAGGCTAAGAGTTTAATATTTCTGGTACAATTTTTCTTCTATGAAAAAGTAAATCAAATTTCAGACAAAATAAGCTGCCATATTATTTTTTTACATAACACAAATAGAAAAAAGTTTCTATTTATGCATATTTCTTACAGAGTGACAATACAGAGCAGAACCTAGGGTCACCTCTAAAATATGAAATAAACATGTTATATATTTTGTTTTCAAGGAGCCTTTGAGAATCTAATGACAAATTAAATCCATCAGATTTCATATCTATCCATATTATCTTTATATAAGGACAAAACCTAAATATTGGGTAACATGCTCTGGTTCACTATATTTTCTTACAAGTAATTAATGCTGATTTGAGTACTAGTTTAAATGAATTGCGATTTATAATATAGATCAAGGAAATTTTGCTTTGCATAATACAGAGGAGCTTCAAATCCCACTTATCCTCTGCACCAGATGGATTGCAACTTGAAGACATTCAGATGAGCCCACAATATATACAACAATTGGAGGATAAAGGGTGGAGTAAGGTCACTACTTCATTCTGTCTTCTTACTTAAGAGAGATAAGTACTTATGAGAGCTTGGAATAGGAAGAGAGAGAAGTATTCAAATCTCCATTTATTCATGAAACTGGCAGGATAACTTTGGGACAATAATTATTTCTCAGCATGCCTAATTCATAAGATTGTTGTGACAGAAATATGAGAGTGTTAAGTAACTTCTATGGGTATGCACAAAATTGAAAATGCATTTCATGCTTGGAACAAAACAGCCCCCTCAAAATGTCCCATCCACATCTTATGAGTTGGCTATGCTTCATTGAAGCAAATTCAAAATAACTTTGAATATCCAGAACCAAACTTCAGGAACTCTAGAAACAATTTCTTTCAAATGCTGTTTCAAAGATTAATTTCTATGACCACAATATAGTCCCATTCCAAATATCATGTTTTGTTGCAATCTATAAATAAGAAACTTGGATAGCAAATGTTTTCTTTCAAACTCAAAAAGCTCAAAGTAGCCACTTTGCTGGTTTTTGACTGAAAAAACAGTTTTTGGATTTCATAGTCTATTTGAACTCAAAATGCTTTTAGATGGAAAGGCTTTGCTTATACTTAGTGATTGCTTTGAGCTTATGGGAAGATATATGTCACATAAATGTAATATTATAACATATCACAAATAAAAATGCTACCTCTTTAACAATGAGGAAATTATGCAAGATTACACTCTCAATTTTTGATTAATATTAGTGTACCCTGTTTCCTCGAAAATAAGACCTAACCGGAAAATAAGACCTAGCATGATTTTTCAGAATGCTCATAATTAATATAAGCCCTGCCCCCCAAAATAAGCCGCAGTTAAGATTGTCATCCAGATGGGCACATTTAGTACTGTATTTCCCCCAAAATAAGATCAATCTAGAAAATAAGCCTTAATGTGTTTTTTGGAGCAAAAAATGAATATAAGACCTGGTCTTATTTTCAGGGAAACACAGTAGCAGCCAGCAGCAAAAAAACCATTTTTAAAAAAAAAAATGGTGAGAAACATTTGAATGCTAACTGACATTTTTGGCAAGAAGATCTTTCTGAATGGAGCAGAGAGTCTATCCTCTCCTTACCAAATGCTGTTGTAGTACATCTGATTCACTTCTTCTGCTGTTCTTTGTTACAAAAACAAGGTTTCATGCCAAAGTTGCTTTGCTGGATGCTCTCCAGATTTGATGGAATTACAATTCCCATAAATTCCAGCCTTCCAGTAGATGATTACACAACAGATTGGATAAGCAATTACTATTTCATTTTTGTGAGGGATATATTCATGACAGAAAATTGTATCACAAAGAATCTAGTGTGCCATTTTAGCTTTGACATAACATTATCAGTTCCAAGTGTTATAGGTTGTTTGACTGAAGACTGATCCAGTATGACTGAGAAACCAAAATTATAAGCATATAGGACTTTTTGCATGGTTATTTTTTTAGTTTTAAAAGTTTGTACAGTGTTAGTGCAATTGCATGCAGTATTTAAACATTTGTGAAATGAGGAATTATAGCATAATATAGAACAAGCCTATTGAGTTGCAAATTATTTATATGGATTCCTAGGATAATGAGATTGAGACTTCTTGTTCCATCTTAGTCATGAAATCCAGCTGGGTGACTTTGGGCCCATCGGGTTGTTGATATGGGGAAAATAGGTGGAAGGAAGTTATATTGGATATGTTTGCTGCCTTGAGTTATTTGTAAAAATAATAAAGATGGAATATATAAATAAATAAAATAAAATAAAATATAAAGTAACAATAAACATCAAAGAAAATAAACAACACTAAATGCTAAAAATAAATAATCAGTTAATATTCAAAAGTCTTCCATCACAGAAAAAATACCAAGATTTAATAAAGATTATTCCTGAAATTATTTTAAATATCAGTGTTTTATTGAATAAACTGAAGATGCATCCAAGCAAAACTTAACTTGCAATCTTATATATGAATTAACCTTGAAATAAACCCTACTGAATTCAATGGAACTTCCTTTGGTAACTCATAGCATTACATTATGGATATAACTCATTTGGTCTTTAGTCTTCCAGCTTTATAAATAGCCATGGGATCTTAAAAGTTCTAAATTGCCAGTATGTATTTTTTTATTTTCTAAAAGCCTAGAATCTTCAGTATATCAATTTAAGCATAATCTTTTGATCTGTCATCTTCTGTCCATTAGCAAGTTCACAGATATCTCAAACTGAGAGTCAATACAAGCATAAGAACATAAGGAAAGTGGATATCATTTTCTTCCATTTCCCAATCCTATTTTATTTTCCATGAGGTCAACCGGAATGGCATTGCTATTTTGTTCTCTTCTACCTTTGAAGGAAAATGAATCATTAAGAAGTCTCTATAAGTCAACCTGATTCACAACCTGACAATTTTATCTCTTTCCCTAATATGGGAGCAATAATGTGAGATATCAATTACTCCAAGAATCTTACTTCTTGAACATTTGTTGACTATACTGAAATGGAAGTGATGGCATTCTGTCTTCTCAGTCAAAGCTCAAGAGAGTGCTTTTGTTTTCTGGTTCTCCTCTAGACAATAAAACTAAGGCAGAGCCACAGATATTTCACTTCCAGGCTGCAAAACACATATTGATGTAAGGCTGAAAAGTTAGAGATCAATACTTGATTTTGCTTTTGTCAATGCAGGCAGAATTTTCTACTATATCAAGGGTTGGTTTCTTTAGAGTAAGCTACAACTGAGCCAAACTAGGGGTACGAGTGGGGAGGAACCAACTAGCTTTGTAGAAAGAAAAGTTAAAAAAAATTAAATATAAGTTTTGTGTTGACATAATCCAGGTTAAATCTAAAGAAGAAAAATACTTACTTTTGTCAAATGAGAGGCTATTTTATCACTCAGAGAATGTCACATCAATTGTAAAGCCATCAGCCTCCAGGCTTGTTGGTGATTGCTTCATATTTACTGTTAGTCCAGCAATGGAGATGGTACTTTTACAGTCTTTGGACAGACTAGAGAGTGTGACATTTAAAGTGTTGATTTTTGCAGCACTTATGTTAATTGTTGTAATTTTCCTGATGAACCACCATTCTGGTTGCCTGATGCAGCCAAGATAGTTTTACATTTTCTATGCAGGCCTTCTTGCCATTTGGTCTGTGTAGTGTCAGCTTCGAGTGCTACTGAAAGCAGACAAAATTGCAAGCAAATTGCATCAGATTGCCAACATTGTGAAAAGGTAAATTGCTTGCAAATCTATTTAAACCACTGCCCTATTTTCATCAGCTTCAGTACTTGGTATTCATGATTGCTTAATTGGCGACCTTTCCTATTGTGTAGTGCTTTATGGTGTAATGGAAAGCGATCTTTACCAAACCAATTACCCTTTTTTTCTCAGCACTACATTATTGCTGTGATTGCAACTGCCAGTCCTTTGTAAATGAACTTTCTGATTTCAATGATGTTTTTAAAATGTAAGATAGAAAAAAGTGGCATTCATATTGTGTGATGTTCTATTTTGAAGCCTCTTTGTAGTTACCATTGTCTGGGAAAATGGACTGAAGGGTTACACACTACCTACAAATATCCATGTAACTATTATTAATATTATTATAATGTCTTCCTTTGTACTGCAGCTCAATTAGGAAAGGATAGGAGAAATATTTTGTCACCCTGTCAAATGCACAGGAAGTGCTTTTGAGGCTTCTTTTTGACATGTACATTATCTCTACTAATAATACAAGATTCCTGTTCAAGAAATGAGAATAAATCTACAGAATCTATGGCCCATTTAAATTAAATAAATAAGTGGGGTGTTTTTAAAAAAGTGATTAAATAAACATCTGAGATCACCAGGTTTCCTAAATGTCACATATTCTGAAAGAGTTTTGGCAACATAAAATTGGAAATGTGAATATGTCTCATGTCTGAATTGTAAATAGCAACTAGGTGTTTTAAAATATAGGGAATAATGAAAGAACCACACACTATAAAATTATAAAATTCATACATCATTACTAGCAGTTCGATTTCAGCAGTAAGGATTTATTCATTTGTGAACATTTGAAAAGAACTGATATTGTGAAAGAGCAAATGGTTGATCATTACTGTTCATTCTTATCTTTGTAACATATATTGTGACTGTCCAGAACTCTAGGAGAATCTTAGTCTTGTTTAAGTTTACATGATTATAACATCTCTTATAAATGGCAATGCAAAAGAACCTCTA
The DNA here is from genome assembly GCA_032468095.1 of Pareas carinatus. Classification (NCBI taxonomy): domain Eukaryota; kingdom Metazoa; phylum Chordata; class Lepidosauria; order Squamata; family Pareidae; genus Pareas; species Pareas carinatus. The sequence continues at coordinate 17,746 of JANHFO010002756.1, forward strand.
CAAACAAAATTAAAACCATACTTTAATAGAATAAGGGGTGTAGCAACTGAACACATCATTATACCTCCTGGAGACTGGAATTCTATTACATCAAATAAAATTAGGGGTAAGGGAGAAAAACTACTATTTCTGGCCCTTGATTTGAATGATTAAATTAACTTCTCTTTGATTAGATTTTTCAATTATTTGATCCTTTTGAGATAATACTAAGTTTTGTTATCAATGGTAATGTTTCTTTGCAAGAAAACATAATATTCTCAGGCAATGGGAACTAAAGTGTCATTTGGCATATACCCTGTATTATTTTGGAAAGCAAATTCCATTTTTCAGGCTGTATAAGTGTAAAGATTGTGTAGGTACCATTTAGGGGGATAGTTTTGATATAAGCAGAAAACGTGTGTCACACAGAGATACTTTATGAGCACTCATTTACTGTGGTCAGAACTTTAAACAAAATAAGGTAGGTGCCTCAGGGTATAACATTGGGCAGAAATGTGTGTGTGAGTCACATTATTGGCTTGTAACCAATTGCTCTAGGAGCAATAGCCAACAATGTCTTATCTATACTGAAATAGGATTTAGGTTCCAGTTTGATTATCTTACATATAGAAAATGCTGGGATAAGGGACTCTTTTGTACTTTTCAGTCAGCAAAACTACTCAGGCAGGGCCTGAGGCTGGCCATTTATAGAATTGTTAGACAAAATCTACATAAGAAGACAGGACCCTGCAGGGCTGGGATCATCATCAAGCGACAAGGGAGGAAAGAGTATTAGAACTAGAAACATTAGCAGTAAACCCTAGGAGTGCTAGTAAACACTAATCACATGGTAGGATATATTTTAGTAGCCCTCCATAATGGAAATAACCTTGAATTCTTCTCTCAATCCATTAAGTTGGAGTTTTCTTCAATTGGACCATCTCATTCCAAATTTCCTGCTTAAATGACCTTGTTTACAAGCCCTAAATATTTATGATTTAATAAAAGCTAGATTCATTACTAAAACTGAATCCATTTTTCTCCTTGGCTCACTAATCTATACATTGGATGGGATGAAGACAATGCTTGCTTAACCATGTGGTATTTCCTCCTTCTAATAAGATACATTTCTGCTGGTAATGTTGCCATCACTTGAAAGTAGTTGACTATTTTCAGTTCCCAGTTAAAATAGGATCCTGTTAACTGATCCACTTTTCAGGAATAATATCCAGAAAATTAAATAAAGATGAATTTGAGTAATTCACAATACACAATTCTGTATGAAAGAAGAAAACTGCTGGTTATGATTTCACTGAACTAATTATATGAGCATTGATTCCTGACATTTGGGCTCTGATTATGATTGTCCGTTTGTAATTTAATACATGTCAGCAACACTGGCCATAAGCAGCATTTTTTGAAATCTGTTAGATTTGGATTTCCTGTTGCATCTTATTTTTTGTGACTATATCATAGTACTCTTTGCTTGAAATCAAATTTATATCACTTCTAATAATGCTATGGAAAGATCTAATTGCAATGATGGTGAAATAGTTTGAGAAACTTAAAAGGGTAGGTAATATTGGTGTCAGCCCTGTGCTTTGATTCATAGATTCCCTTCTGAATTTAAAAATCAAAACAAAGATTATCTAGATTAGTAGAAAGCATCTTGAGAAGCTACATTGTTTTGCCTACTTCCATTGCAGCTGTTTTATGAATAAGCATCTACCCATGGCAGCCATTCTGGAACAATGGTCATAATCAAACCTCACATTTCTAAGTGTGTCTGTTGTCCCAAATGGACATACCTCAATTCTGCTCAGACTCCAGTATTATACTGTCTGTACTTTTCTACAGTGATATCCTAATAGCATATTCATTTGTATTCATCTTAATATATAAATATAACTATTTTCCCATTCTTACCCATTTAATGTTATGGCATCATAGCATATTAGCCTGCTATAATATTTCTTACAGCATATCAGTTTCTAGTATGCAATTATATTGCTATTTTATTTTCATTCTGATAGGCAACACAATTGTTTGCATTTCTATGCTAGAGATACTGCATAACCCCTTGCTTTTATACAGAAGTTGGAAAGCATATAGATGAGATGTGCAGTTGATCTGATTAGCAAATTACAATAGTATGCTCATAAACTAAAGCGAATGTCTATATGCATTGTATTGGAACAAAAGTATGTATTTTTAAATCAGTACTTCAAAAGCGTCCTTCTAACAAATAACAAAATTATAACCATTCATCTCAACAATCAGTAATTCATAGCTGCTTACAGCTTAGTCAATGAAACAGTAAGATACCTAACAGAAATGTTTTTTATTTGCCAAATGCTTCTTTTTCACAGTATTTTTATAAACCTTTCAATCTGCTCGAGGAAAAATAGAAATTCAAACAAGAAGGAATTAGAAATCTTATTTATATATTTATCTATTATTTCACTCATTCCCTATCATTCCCTTCCAGGGGATCTCCAAGGCAGCTGGAAGATTGAGAACACTTATCATGTAAACCATGCTATGCTTCTTCTAAGTACTGATAATTGTTGTAGCATTATTATTATTGTATTACTTTCTACTATTTTACACTTCTAAAACTTGCAATAATAATATCTTGGTCTGTTAAAATACCAACAGAAAAAAGAGGCTCTTTTTTGTAGGATATACCTAAGCTGGTTTTCAAGGCAGCCCATATATTCATTTCTGATTATTGAATAAACTATTTGAAAGGAATTATAACTGGCAATCAAGACCAACGGAAAACTCAGTATTTCAGGCTGTAAATACTATTTTGGATATTAAGCTCAATAAGTTTTAGTAGATTTTACTTTTCTGTAAACAGTTCAGATTGGCATAGAAGGAAACATTTTTAAAGCTATTTATTTATTTGCTTGTTCCTATATTAGCTGTGAGAATAGCAGAGGGAAGGAATCTTATGCAATCTTGTTGCAGAAATTTGGTTGCTTAGGAACAAAGAGAAATTTGATCAATGTGTGTACTATATGAAGAAACGTGTAAAAAGCATACTTTCATTCAGCTATTCAATATCACATCAAAAATTATTATTCATAGCAATTGAATTTTCTTTCTCCATATTGAAATGGTGAACCAGATTATTTCCAGGATTCAGATTTCATAGCTTACTTTCATTCTAAACAATAACAGTATAATCATTCATAATTGCTTAGCTTTATGCATCAAGAAAATTAATATAAATATATTTTCAGTTATTTGTTCATTTATACCTTTTATCTATGTCTTTTATCTATGCTGTCTTTGCTGTTAATGCCATGCATGTTTAAGCTTAGTTGTAAAAGAAAATTATGGGCGATAGCATTAAGAAAATGCAACTTCAGTGAGTTCAGCCATCTCAGTTAAGATATTTAGCCCTTTCCATGTATTTCTGCAAGGATATTGAATATTTTATATAAGATAAGAAGTAAGTGTTATCCTGCATATCCTATATTCCTATATGTTTATTTTGGAATAAGTTCCATTAAACTAATAGGATCTTTTCTAAGTAGACATATTTAGGTTTTTTTGAGCAACCAGTTGGTTAGAGATCTAATATTTATGGAGAAACCAGTTCAGTAATGAAAATGAAATCCCTCCATCTTCTGATATAAGAAAGAAATGATGGATCTGCATTCAACAACAGCAAATTTATTTATTTATTTATTTTTCCAATTTTTATACCGTCCTTCTCCCGAAGGACTCAGGGCAGTGTACAGCCAAAATAAAACACAAATATAAATACAACACTAAAAGACCCTTAAAAGAATTAAACATTGGCTGAATAAAAATTAAAATTACAATTAAAATTTAAAACTGAATTATCCTATAAAAGGGGGATCGGGACAGCCTAGCTTGGATAAATAAAAACGTCTTTAAGGCCCGACGGAAGGCCTTAAAACAGAATCCAAGTAGGACAGAAATACTAATCCTATTCAGCCATTTTAAGAACCTGAGCAATCCACTTGATTTTTATCTCTTTGCTGTCATAGCTCAATTAAAATCTTTTCACACAAGCTTGGATCCTAATAATGCAGGATCTGTGTAAAAGTCACATGTCTTTACTCATAAAAAGAAACATTTAGGCTTAGGGTGTTTCTTCTTCCAGATGTATGAACTGAAGGGGGAAATGTTGGGCTGTGCAAGTGGCGGACGAGCATGTGAAACTTTATTTCTGCATACATAAGAGGTAGGTTGTGTAAGTGAACTGCCACTGCCACCACCACTGCTGCCACAGTCTGTGTTGCCAGAAAAGCTGGGGACCACTAAATATCATTTGAGTAAGGCTGCTGCTGCAGCAGCATCTAGAATCCTTGTTGGGCTGGCACTCTGGATTTTATAATGCCTGAAGATTATTCACTAGTTAGGCATATGTAGTTACTTTGGAGGAAACTACATTTTCAGTTATATTTTTAACATGTTGATTGAACTCATACAATAGAATCTATGATCAATAGTATTTTTAATTGGCTTTGGATGATATACCTGCTGCACTAATTATGAGTATGAATCAAACCACAATCATACTTTAGTAAGCATACAGCTGGATTGTATTTCTCCCTCTGTGGGCTTATTCACTTGGATCCATTTTGATTAAAATATATAAGCATTTCTAATCAATCAACAAGCAATAAATTAATAATGCCCCCAAATGTCAGTCTGTCCAAATGCAGCCCCCAGGGGATAGTACAGGCTTAGCACCTGCAAGTCAAAAGATCTAAATCTGATGCCATGTAGCATTCAGTAGTTACCATTTTTATGTTAATTCATCCAAAATCAGCTACAATCTGCTACTTCAAAGAACACTTTATTGTAGGATTGCCATATGATACACGCCATTTGTATGTCAAGAAAAGCATAAGAAATACATTCTTTACTATTGTTGCATCTATATTCTGGAATTATGTTCCATGGAGAATGCCATATTGATAATAATTTCCTGATAAACTTAAATTTAAAGAGAACTCTGCTCTACTGTTTGGTGATTCTATTGGGAATTTGACTTTTTATATCTCCCTGCCACTAAGCACTTAAAATTCCTGTAGTTCTGAAGATCAAGCAAACATTTTCAAACTAAGAACTGTATTATGGTATACTGAAAAATATATCTAAAAATGTGGCTGGAAGTCCTCTGTGTCTGTAGTAAAGAGCAAGATCTTCTACATTCCCACACATTTATTCCCTATATACACAGAAGCCAACTGAACACAGAACATGATGTTTATTTCAGTACTGGGGAGTGGATAGCCTTCTGTCATATCCAAGGATAACAGAGCAGTTTAGGGCGACAAATAGGAGGTTCATAAAGATCAGCACTATTATCACCACTATCTCTTTTCATTGTCTAATGGTGGTCAGATACATGCTTTTTTGGAAGACAATGCAACATTCTAACTTTTTTCTTTGATTTATTTTAAATTCAAAAATAATCCATTAGCCAGGTAGTAACATCTATTAAAAAGCAAAAGTTGCATAGGAAGCAGTTCTGAATACAGGAACTTCATCTCTTTAATGCAAAGGATGTGTATTCCATTCCCTGGTGTATAAACTCAGTATCAGAGCAATCCCCTGTTACAAGATAAATGGTAGTGTGAAACAACTGAGCTTATCAACAATTGCCTGAGCATCACAATCAGTGTCTTTAGTAATTATTCCATTTAATACAGTTAATACAGTTACTTGAAAAACATATTCTGGATATAGCAATTTCCACCAAATGGCTGTTTAGGAATGTATAGGGCCCATAATTTAACTTGAATATTGTTGGCATGTCAGAATTGATCATAACTCTTGATGGAATACCACTTGGTTTTTCATGGAGTGCATCAAAGTGACATTTCACATTGTTTAAGTAAGAGTGATACGTTAGTTTATATTTTATCTAAAACTGTGGAGCAGATGACCTCCCCAAGGGCTTAAATGCATGAATCTTCTACCTAGATTATAATTAATAGGGAACTAAGCAAGAAATTCATAACAAAAGGCTAAAGAATTGGGCAGAGCAACTTGTCAAAAAGAAGGAAATTCCACCACAGATTAGCTTATTTTTAAGCATGTCAGGCTCTACATACAAACATGATCTATTGCTTCCTGGTAACGGCTGTTTAGGCCCAGGTGCTCCAGGCAATGTCACAGAGTGTTGTAAATTCTGTCTGAGTCAGGGCAATTCTGATTGATCTCTGAGTGTAAAATCGATAAGAAGACACTGTCATTTTCTTAAAGGATGAGCTTGAAAAGGAAAATAAATTAAGACTCTACTGAATGTCTATCTTCCATGCTCATTAATTCAGTGTGGTCTGTACTTTGTTAATGTTATGTCCACAGCTTTAATCTTCCAGGTGCTCTTCCTGCACAGAGTTGACAGCAACTCTTTATTATGTTATGTATATTTCATCTCCACGTGATAGAAATAAAATGCTTGTCTTCTTCCTCTCTTTAGCTCCTGATTAATCCATTTTCTTATTTTTCAAAAATATATCACTTGAGTGCTGATTAACTTAAAAATGGAAAGTCATTGTCTTTTTTGTGTGTCCTTCATCAGAGCTTTACCTGCAGGTTGCTCATCCATCTTGGATTGTTATAACAAATAATAACTCCTGGGCATTTTCTCTGTGGTTATTCACAGCAAGATTAATTTACTTATGCCCCTTTTCCTTCTTTTTCTCTTCATTTTGTCTATGCAAGATTTTCTAAACATGCTTTAACTTGATTTGAGGGTTCTGTTTGTAGGGAAAATGAGGGAAGCTAACAGATTGGATAACTTGTCCTTTACTATGTCAGTGACTTGTCTAACACCTTTATAACACTTCCCTAATAATGAAACAATTAATGTCTAGACAACATCAATTATATTCTTAAGCCAAAGAACACCAGCACTTTCACAGATTTCTCTATTTGTTTTTTTGTGCTGTCAATTCTTTTTTCTTATTTTCTAAATTGTAGGGGTTTTATTTTCAGATTTCTGAGATGACTACAATCTTGTCCCTCATTTGATTTAAATTCTTAGTGGATGTAAATATAGATTCCTATATTAATACTAAATTATGATTTACTTTTCACTAATAGGCTATTTATCAATTTTGTTTGGCATAGTAGACTAGGAAGGGGTTGTGTTCTTTTTAGTTAAACAGAGATTGCCATTTGAGAAAAGTGGCTTTAAATTGTCTGATTTACAAAAAAATAAGTAGGCTAATTAGCCATCAGCATTGGAAATGAATGCAGAGAGGGGTATTATCCTTTATGGGGTAGAAAATCATTATTTGAAACAATTTACATTAGAAAATTTGTTTTATGGGTTTGTTGAGAATTTTATCTGAGGGAGGAACGGTGGAATGAAGACAGATCTGTGAAAGTGGACCTGGGAATCATGGTGAAGAATAAAGAATCAGCGAATAGACCAGCTCTTAGGAATTTCTCCAGATAACGAGAGAAGATCACCCATATGTGTTCCAAACAGCTTCTCTACACAAGGAGACTACCAGACAGCAGACTCCCATGGGTCTGAGTGCTGGAAGAAAACAGGAATAGTTATTATGCTCATAACTGTGATCAATACCTTTTTAGTTCATCAACCTTATTTTGATAATCACATTTAGAAATTGCTCATTAACTACTTCTAAACTATTAGAGACTTTACAAAAGGCAAATTTGAAAATATTAGGTATATTTGTCTTTTATCTTGAATGAAACAAAATTTTAATCATAGACTTAAGAATTTAAAGTATTTGAAGCAAAAAGCAAAAAGCTACATACAATTTTGATTTTAGGAAGTTATAAATGGACTAAGGTTCCAGATAAATTTGGAATATTGAAACTTTTATAATAAGTTTTTTGAATTAATTATAAAGAACAAACAACTTCTAATGAGAAATAGATCTCTTTTGGTTCTTGAAAGACCTAAGAGAGATGAGTAATTTCATGATTTGAAGCCTGGGCACTAGAGGAAACTAAACATTTCAAGTTGATATATATATATATAAAGAGAAATACAAATTATTAACAAAGATAATTTTTATTACTGAATTTACAAAAGAGGCTTGTCAAGTCTTGAAGACCTTTATGTGATGGGACAAAAAGAAGAGAAATCAAATCCTATGACAATACGTATTTGAATGAACTAAAGATTAAGATTGTATGAAGTAAAAGGAAAGTGTATAGAATTACTTTATTTGATCAAAGCTAAAACAACATGCTGATCGACTTCATCTGGGTTTCATACATAAAAAAAGATGGCCACAATGGAGGAACGCTAAGCGGAGCTGCGCGTATTGCGGCGAGAAGCGGCTGATTTTTTGGGTTTGGGGGCTGGAGTTGTCAAGTCCTGGCTGCAGCGTCAGCATGGGGAGTCCTCCCCTTACATAGGGAGGGCTTTTTCGCCCTCCTGGAGCATCGGGGTGCAGAGAGCACCAAACTTGAACTTGCCGGAGCTCTTGAAATCGAAACCGGTTGAAATCAGCTGGTTGGCAGCTGCAACGGTAGTGCTGCGATTTTGGCGGCGGTGAATGGCGCAACGCGGAGCTCTACCCATTATTTTTAATTTCTGACGCTGAAAGGCGATGAGAGACGGTGGCCTGGGTCGCTTTGCTGGGGGGTTAGTTTGGATCCCCCCCTCATGGACTCGTTGATAGAGCCATTGGCGGCAGTGGCCACAAGGAGAGGAGAGAACGAAGGCTGCAGCCAACCCAGTGGCAGGCATTGGAGACCCGCCCTGGGAATAGCAGGGTGTGTGTGTGTGGGCTTTGTAAGGTGGACGGGAGCCCCTTATCTGCAGAGGAGATGGGTGTTGCAATGGTGGCAGTGGAAGGAGATTGGCTTGTATCACGGAGGCCTGCCTGAAAATGGTGTTGGCAGGTCTGCGAGGGAAGCAAGGGAAGCAATGGCTTCCAGCAATTTCCAGTTTGCCAATCCGGAGCAAGTGACGGTGTCGGTGATGGCAGCACCGTGGAGGCGATCCGCCAATGCTCCATGTGAAGAGGTGGTCGCGATGGCGGTAGAGCCAAGATGGCAGCAGCTGATGCCATAGATACCATAGACAACTCTCTGTGGGGTGGGGTGGGATGGTGGCAGCGGGGATGGTGACAGCATCCCATAGCCCCCACCATCAGGATCTGAACTGGTTCTGAACTCTGGACTCAGACTTGTTCTTTTGACTGCTACCTGGACTGACATGGTGCTGTATTAACTAGCACTGCCCTGTATCTGCTGCTCTCGCTCCTTGTACCCCTGATGGCTCCTATACATTTTTTATCTATGTACTCAGTGATTCAACTCCACGCGCTGTGAAATTCGTCCCTTTCGCAGCTATGGCCCTCTACATTATCGAGGGCCTATCTCTATGATGGGTATTGGAACCCCGAGATATGGCTCATGACCAAGCACAAATTGCGGGGATTTTTAGTTAAAGTTTTAAGGTGTTTGGTTGGGTCTTACGGGGACTCTGGGAAATTGGGACATTGTGGGATGCCCGGTCTAGTTGAACACGGCACAGAGGGTTCGGAGATCATCGGAGGGAGAAGACCTCAACAACTAGGGTTCCCAATTGGTAGATTTTGTGGAAGGGGTAATTACGGTGTGAGCAGGGGGCCAAATTTGGTGAAGGGTGTGCGCCCCCACTGTTTACAAGTGGTGGCATGCGTCGACCCTCAGGGCTCTCCCTGTGGTCTAGATGGTCCAGTTTTTCAGGAGCCAGGTCTGCGACTGATGTTGTGCAATGCCAGGTCTGTGGTGAATAAAAACCCCCTCATTTATAATTTGGCACAGGAAGGGGACGCGGACCTGGTGGGGATTACGGAAATCTGTAAGGGGGGAGTTTCCCTAGTTGAGATGTGCCCACTGGGTTTTCTTGCATTCCATCAGCCGTGGGTCCAGGGAAGGGGCGCGGGGTGGTGGTGGTCCTTGTTAAGGAAGGACTTGCTCTGAGGGAGGCCACTGTTCCTCAGATAGCCGGTTGTGAGTCCCTACTTGTGAAGTGGAGCCCTGGGAGTCAGAAGGGCTTGCTGATCACTTACCTGGCTCCCTGCCACGTGACGGCGGCACTGCCTGAGCTGCTCGATATGATTGCCGAGGTGGCAGTTGAGACTCCCAGATTTATAGTCATGGGAGATTTCAATCTGCCATCTGCTGGCAAGACATCTGATGTGGCTTGGGAGTTCATGGCTTCCATGACAGCCATGGACCTGACCCAATTAATTCAGGGGCCCACACACACAGGAGGACACACACAGGACTTGATTTTTGTCTCTGGTCAGTGATCAAATGATCTGCAGCTAGGGGTTTAGTCATCGAACCCCTGTCATGGTTAGATCATTTCCTCCTTCATCTTGACTTCCTTACCACCACATCTAGCGGCAGGGAGGTAGAACAAGTTAAATGGTTCCGCCCCAGGTGCCTAATGGACCCAGAGAGGTTCTAGAGGGAGCTTGGGCCACTTCCTGTAGCCTAACACATGGCTCGACCAATGAGTTGGTGGCCGCCTGGGATAGGGCGGCCGTCAACGCTTTGGATTGGGTCGTGCCCTTGTGGCCTCTGACCCGGCGACAAATGGCCCTGACTCCTTGGTTCTCCAAGGAGCTCAGGGAACTAAAACGCTGGAAAAGATGCCTAGAGAGTAGTTGGAGGGCTCGCCTCTCCAAATCGGATCAAACCTTGGCTAGGTCTCATAATAAGACCTACCTGGGGGCGATTAGTGTGGCAAAGCATAATTATTTTTTCGCACTGATCGTGTCGGCAGATAACCACTCAGCAGCCTTGTTTGGAGTGACCTGCTCCCTCCTTCATCAGGGGAGCATGGGAATATCCCTTGCAGGGGCGTGCTGAGGATTTTGGATGTTATCTGTACGACAAAATTCATACGATCAAATTTGGAGAGACTTGGACTGGGTAGGCTCAGGTGGGATAACCGAGGCTGGTCTTGTGAATGTTATCTAGGAGGAATTTGACTCTGTGACTCCTGAGGACATGGACAGGTGTCTGGGGTGGCTGAATGTTTACTGGACCCTTGTCCCTCCTGGTTGGTACTGGCTTCCAGGGAGGTGACACAAGGCTGGCTCCAGGGAGTTGTTAATGCTTCTTTGGGTGAGGGACTCTTGCCAGCCACCATGAAAGAGGTGGTGATAAGACCTCTCCTCAAGAAGCCCTCCCTTGATCTGGCTGTTTTAGCGAATTATCGTCCTGTCTCCAACCTTCGCTTCATGGCAAAGGTTGTAGAGTGTGGTGGCATATCAGCTCCCATGGCACCTGGAGGAAAATGTCTATCTGGATCCACGCCAGTCTGGCTTCAGACCTGGACACAGCACACAAATGGCATTGGTTGCATTGGTGGATGATCTCTGGGAGTCTTGGGATAGGGGATGTTCCTTTATTCTGGTCCTGTTAGACTTCTCAGCGGCATTTGATACCATCGACCATGGTATCCTGCTGTGCCGGTTGGAGGGGTTAGGAGTGGGAGACATTGTTTTACAGTGGTTCTTCTCCTACCTCTCCAATCGGGTGCAGACGGTGTTGACGGGGGGGGGGCAGAGATCGACGCTGAGGCAGCTCCTGTGTGGAGTGCCACAGGGGTTGGTCCTTTCACCCCTCTTGTTCAACATCTATATGAAGTCGCTGCGGTAGATTAGCCGTTGCTTTGGGGTGGGATTCCCCAGTACGCTGATGATACTCAGCTGTACGTCTCCACCCCAGGCCACCCCAATGATGTCGTAGAAGTGATGTCCCAGTGTTTTGAAGCTGTGCAGATCTGGATGGGGAGAAACAGGCTCAGACTAAACCCTTCGAAGACCGAATGGCTGTGGTTTCCAACGTCTCGATATAGCCAGTTGGTTCCATCATTGGCTATTGGGGGTGATACACTGCCCCCCACAGAAAGAGCTCACAACTTAGGCATCCTCCTGAATACACAGCTGTCTTTGGAAGATCATATACAGTCGTGGCCAGAGGGGCTTTTTATCAGGTTCGCCTGATCCACCAGTTGCGTCCCATTCTGGATCGGGACTCCCTATGCACAGTCACTCAAGCCCTCATCATTTCCCGCCTGGACTACTGTAACACTCTCTACATTTGTTCTAACTGTTTTTATCTGGCTGTGTACCACCCTGGGTCCCTTCGGGGAGAAGGGCGGTATAAAAATTTAAATAAATAAATAATAAATA
>JANHFO010002756.1:63235-77680 GCA_032468095.1 Pareas carinatus
ATGAATGAATGAATGAATGAATGAATGAATGAATGAATGAATGAATGAATGAATGAATGAATGAATGAACGAACGAAATATTTAATTAAAGAGAAGGAGCATGAAGCTATACTAGAAATGTTATAAATGCTGGATTTCTCATTATTTTTCATATACAGGTAATTCTCAACTTGCAACCATTCATTTAGTGACCATTCAGTTATGATAGCACTGAAAAAAGTGACATGACTGTTTTTCACACTGAACAACTGTTGCAACATTCCCATGGTCATGTGATCAAAATTTGGACACTTGGCAACTGGCTCAAAATTACGCCGGTTGCAATGTTTTGGGGTTCTGCAATCACCTTTTGCAATCTCCTGACAAACAAGCCATTGAGGGAGCCAGATTCACTTCACAACCGTGGCATGAAAGTTCATAAAATGGGGCAAAACTCAGTAACTGTTTCACTTTGCAACAGAAATGTTGGGCTCAATTGTGATTGTAGTTCAGAGCTACCTGCATTGAATTGAAAATAATACAATGTCTAGAATCATTTGCTCAGAGCATTTCTAAGATACCACCCAGTAGGGACCACATGATTAAGTTGTGTGGAGGTTCTAGCCAGCCAATGGACCCATATCCCAACATCAGGTTAAATGCAGACATGGGAAGGGAAAATAAAGACTGTATAACACAATGTATTTTTATGTTAAAAAACCTCTAACAAGCTAAAAATTTCCACCTCAAAAGCTAGATTAAAACTGAGGTATGAATCATACAATGTAAGAAGGCCGTCAAGTTTCTTTAGACAATTCCAAGTGAAGGTATGTCTACCACCTCCCAAGGCAATCTGTTCCATTTTTTAACAGCTCTTACCATAAGGAAATAAGGAAGTTCAACTGTAACCTATTTCCTTGTAATGTAAACCTATTGTTTCTTACCATATTTTCTTGAACAACTTTGCACAATTCTGTTCCGTGTTCTACATGATAGCCCTTTAAATACCTGAAGTTTCCCTGTAATCCTCTCTAACTCAGGCTAAAATATGACCAATGCCTCAAGCTTTCCTCACAGGTCTTTCCTTCCACACACTATATCAACTTGCTACAGTTTGGAAAAGTCTTTTCTGAAATGAGGTGCTCAGAACCAGAAATAATATTCTAGGTGTGGCCTGACTAATACGGAAATGAAAAAATAATAACTTCTCTTGCTCTTGCCATTCTTCTTTTATTGTTGCAACATAGGATTGCATTTGTCTATTTTGTAGATGCTGCTGGCTCATATTCAGCTTGTATTCACCAAGACACCCAAATCCTGTTCACAGGTATTGCTGCAATGTATGGTTCCCCACTGTCCTATATTTATGTTCTTTTTTTTCTTACATAAATATAGGATTTGGCATTGATCCTGTGGAAATTAATTTTGCTCTTTCTGCACAGTGTTGTCAAGATCTTCCTAATTCTACCCTAAGGTTATATCTTCTGCAAATTGGTTAATCATATTTTATAACCCGTCATTTAAGTTGTTAATAAATATGTTGAACAGCACAGAGCCTAGAACAATATTTGACCTAATACGCTTAACTGAACATCTTTTCAGCTTGACTCCTTGTCTACAATTGTTCAGCTCACTATTTGTCTAATGATAGCATAGGTCCAGCTCACATTTGGCCCTCTTCTGTACTAGGATCTTTGGAAGACCTTGCTGAAAGTTTTGCTGAAGTTAAAGCACAATTATGTCAATCACATTCTCAAGGTCAGGTCAACTAAGCTAGTCATTGTATTAAAAAGGAATGTCCCATTAATTTGGCATGATTTATTATTCATAAACCTATGCTTACTTACCAAGTTATGCATTCTTTTCTAAAAGCTGATTAACTTTTGGTTCCTCTCCCACACCCTACACCCTCCCCGTTTTGAAGATATGTTTTTCTCAATTTCCTGCTTATGTCTTTTTTAACTCGTACCTTAGTTAAAAACTGCATCTCAAACTGTTTTCTAAGTGTTTTCTTATTGTTTGTAACTATACTTTCTATTTCATATTAATGAGAAGTTCCAATTGCCCTGTGCTCCATTTAACCTGAGGGCTTCTGCATATGTGAACTAATTTAGTACTTCTTAGTCTATTGATACTGTCAATCCTGAAATCTAGTCTGCATGTATAATTCTGCTCCAATTTTCATTTCTGAAGTACCTTGAATTCCAAGTTTATGTGGTTATTTCTTCTCTGTTGCTTTTAAATCTTCAACTACCCAACCAACCAACCAACCAACCAACCAACCAACCAACCAACCAACCAACTAAATCAACTCTTCCCTACTGAGTAGGACCATGTCTAGGACAACCAATTCTTTTCTCTCTTATATAATCTTCTCACAGTCACAGCAAGACTTCTGAGGATTTTGAGGGACTTTGCAATCTTGTCCGAGTTGAATTTCCTATGTATGTCTATACAGGTAGTCCTCGACTTATGATCACAATTTGAGCCCAAAATTTCTGTTGCTAAACAAGAAGGTTGGTTAAGTGAATCTTACCCTTTTTACAACCTTTCTTGACACAGTTGTTAAGTGAATCACTGCAGTTGTTAAGTTAGTAACACAGTTAAGTGAATCTGCCTTCCCTATTGACTTTGCTTGTCAGAAGGTCACAAAGCTGATCACATGACCTCAGGATGCTGCAACTGTCATAAATATGAACCTGTTGTCAAGCACTCAAATTTTGATCGTGTGACCATGGAAATGCTGCAATGATCACAAGTGTGAAAAACGATCATGTTACTTTTTTCAATGCCATTGTAACTTTGAATGGTCACAAAATGAATGGTTGTAAGTTGAGGACTACCTGTATAATTAAAATATTGTTATTATTGCAATGTCTCTGATATATGTGTAACTTATTCCAGGAATGCAAAAATTTTTTTGACTGATGTGGAGATTCATAGTATACAGCCTACCTTGTGATTAATTTTTTAGGTCTCAAAGCATGCAGCAATTCTTTCACGCAAGAATGCCACTTCTTCCTGCCCTTTATTTAGCCACCCTTCAATGAATTAATTTCTTCAGTCTATGAATTCTACTCATGAATTTTATCCCACAAGATTTCAGTTATGCCTTTTAAATTATATTCACCTTTAGACATCAGGATATCTATTTGCTCCCTAAACTCTGTGTATTGTATTGGAATGCTTGGGTTACTTAAGTTAATTCCTTTCTACAGTTACATCATGCTCTTTTCTAGAGTCCATTCCTTCACCCCAAAAGGATTCAATTTAAAGCCCACCAGTTCAGATTTTCAAGGTACCATTCATGGACATTCTTCTCAGTTTTTGTTAGGTGTCACCCATCTCTTACCAGAAGCCCTTTATCTTAAAAATGCATTGGATTTTGAATTTGAATACAGTCTGGATCTAAAAGAATCCAAACTGTTACCACTTGGAAGAATCTAAATCAGGGTAACCAGTTGTTTATCTGAGATGTTCTAGTCTCTCTTTCTGGATTTTATCCTTCATCAAGAAGGATTGAGGAAAACATAACCTGTATATGTAACTACTTCATCCACCTCCCCAGTCCTTATAGCACCTTGAGGAGTCTTCAAGGCTGTGTCTAATTGTCACATTTCATTTTGTGTGGTAAGATGTGGGTGCAACAGTCATGTACAAAGTATAAAAAGCATTCTCTACTAGAGTTGTGGAATCACTTCTCTACTAGTTAACAAAGTTATTTAAATGTAAAGTTCTCATTGGATTGTTCGAGATTTAGAGCAAACCGTGTCAGCAGACATCCTAGCTCATTAGAAAAGTAGAAAAGCCAGGCCAGGGAAAGGCATGACAAGCAGAAAATGTTAAACAATTATAATATTCAGTAGGAATGAAGGTTTATTGGCTTCTCAAAAGATAGTCTTATTATACAGATTCAGGGTCATTGTGTATATTGGGCATTTTTTCCTAAAATAATTCTGATAAGTCACAGCAGGGTGAGAAACAGTGGTGGGAAAATAACCAATTGGATAAAAGATTTAAATAGAAATGATTAAAAATATTAAGAAACAGCAGAGGGCAAAGAGAGAGAAAGAACAAGAACAAAAAGATAGTTCGGATAGTCTGTTTGGAGGCTTGTGTTTTGTACTACACCAATATAATACAATAGCTATTCTGGGTTTTTTTTTTAATGAATTGACATCTAAAGTAAGTAGAACATTGAATCCAAAGAATAGATTAATACTGAAGATAGAACTAAGAATCTTGACTAAACCCATACATTCCCTTATTCTTATTTCTTAAATTAGAACACCGCAAAATCTTTCTGATTTCCCATCACCTAGAACAATATAAAAAGTAGAAAAAAACATTCATTGCGAGCAAGGGAGGAGAATATATTATAATAAATATTGTAAGTAATACATGGAAGCCAGAATCATTGAATCTTACTTACCTATTTATCTAATTTACATGGATGCATAACTCACAAATAGAAACCATGGGTGACTTACATAGGACTAGAAAACATAAAAAACCCAGGTAAACCAATAACAAAACACCTGATATAGGATAGAAGTGATTAAACCACAGCGTATTCCAATTCAGTGTCATATCAAGGCAGGCTCATTCAACACTAGCCCAAAGCCTAGGGAGAAACCAATAGAAGTCTTTATAGAAGGCCAACAGGGTTGAAGCCATCCAAATTTCTGGAGGTATGCTGTTCCAAAGAGCAGATGCTTTGATAGAAGATGCACATCTCCTAGGTCTCATAAGGCATCATTTTATGGAAGGAACCAGAAGCATGCTCATCTGCCAGATCGTGTGGGATGAACAAATATAGGTAGTTCTCCAAACCTAACCTGAAGAGCATTAAAGGTTATAGGTAATAATCAACAATTTGAATAGCACCTGGAAGCCAGTACAGTTCATGAAGCAATTATGTTACATGAGCATACTGCAATGTTTCCATAACTATCCATGGCACCACATTCTGAATTAATTTTGAGCATCTTCAAAGGTAGCCACATCTATACTATATTGAAATAGTCCAAGTGGCAAGTAATCACAGCAGGACTATTCAAGAATAGGTGCAATTAACATACAAGATGATTTTGAGCAAAAGCCCTCTTGGCCACAATTGTCCCTCATTATTCCAACAGAAGCCAAGAGTTCAGGTGAACCCCAAACCACACACAGTTCTGCCTGTAGGAATGAAATAATATCCAGAACTAAACATGGAGAATCTTCAGAAGTGGAGGATTCTGAAATCCACATCCACTTAACGTTGCTTGGGTTAAGTTGAAGCCTGTTCTTCCCCGCTGAGATACCCACAACCCCCAGAAGTTTGATGACACCACTTGGTCAACCTGGAGTTCAGATGTATAACTGAATATCATTGGTATTTTCAGGATAATTGACCCTGTACCAGTGGATTATCTCCTCAGTAGTTTCATATTAAATAAGAGTGGTGAGAGAGTAGAACCCTGAGAGATGCCAAAAAACAGGAATATTAGGCTAAATCTGTCTTCCCTGTCAACGCAAATTGGAATTAGCCCAAAAGAAAGGAGAATCCCAAAAGAACAAGCATCATGCTTTGCACTCTGATCCCTCAAAGTCAGATATAATAATTAATGGTAATGAAACCCACAGAAAAATCCAGAAAGCTTACTAAAGATGCACTACCCCATCTTGTCCTGCCAAAAATCATCTAGAAGTGCAAGTTTTATCAACCAATCGATGGTTGTAAATATTTGAAAATGTTTAAATTCTGTGAAATGTAAAGTTCTGGAAATGGAGGTATGTCCCCTAAATCCTTGTCTATATTACAATGGATTTAATGATGAATTGGAGCCGAGTCTAGTCTTTAACCTGCTCCAGAAGACTGGATGACATTCTCGTGTTCTACAGCATTCATCTCTGAATCATCCATTTCCCAATACAAGAGACTAATACCTTCGCATTTTCCTTGAACAACTCCTGTTCTTTTCCCAGATATGGAAAGACAAGTTGTAGTTAGGCTAATAAATTAAATGATAAACTAACTATCCCATGTCTTTGCCTCTTTTGAAAAAGTACAAGGCAGCTCAGAAAATGTTAATATATTATGAACTTCCCCTGCTGGAAAGATACATTGCAGGCAAACAGAGAGATAGCATGCTGCTTCTTTTCCCACCCGAAATATTATAAAATGGTAATCGAACTCAGAATCAGAATTTATTGGCCAAGTGTGTCTGGACACACAAGGAATTTGTCTCCGGTGTACATGCTCTATACCTACATGCATATAATAAGCAAACAAACTGTGATTACAATCATAAGATACATTCATAATCATAAAGTACATCCATCTTGTCAAATACACATAAGCATAAGATACATTCGTAATCATTAAGTACATTTTGTCATGTACCGTATTTCCTCGAAAATAAGACACTGTCTCATATTAATTTTTGCTCCCAAAGGAGCCCTAGGTCTTATTTTCAGAGGGTGTCTTACTTTCCAGGAAACACGGTAGATCGCCCACCCCCGAAAAACACCTGGCTCTTCCCCTCCCTGCTATCCCCGGGCGCTCCGTACCTCATGCAGAATAACTTCATGCAGGAGAGCAGCGAGGCACGCGCAGCTGGGCTGCTTCCAGGGCTCTGAATTCTCCGCGCAAGCGCTCCCAAAGCGCTTTACAGCCGATTGAAGGAGCGGGAATTCGGAACCCTGGAGATTTCAACCAGCCGATCTCTCTGCAGCCCTGACTTCCGCAGAGAGATCGGCTGGCTGAAACCTGCAGGGTTCCAAATTCCTGCTCTTTCAATCGGCTGTAAAGTGCTTTGGGAACACTTGCGTGGAGAATTCGGAGACCTGGAAGCAGCCCAGCTGTGCGTACCTCGCTGCTCTCCTGCATGAAGTTATTCTGCATGAGGTAAGGAGCGCCCGGGGATAGCAGGGAGGGGGGAGGCAGATATTTTTCGGGAGTGGGGGTGAGTGATCTACCGTGTTTCCCAGAAAGTAAAACACTCCCCGAAAATAAGACCTAGGGCTCCTGTGGGAGCAAAAATTAATATAAGACAGTGTCTTATTTTTGGGGAAACACAGTAGATTGTTTGAAGCAAGAAGGAACAGAACTCATCTCTAGAGATTTATTGAAGATGTAGGTGAAGACTGGGGCTAGTTGAGCAACACAGGTTTTTATGCAGGCAGGAGTTACTTTGTCTATTCCTGGAGTTTTCCTAATCTCTAGTTTATGAAATAGGTCTTGCACAGCTTTTTCTGTGATTACTAGAGGAGGTTCATCCAAAGGGATAGAGGTTGTAATTGGAGGCTTGGCTGCTGTTTGCATCCTCTGGGTGGATGTGATGGTGGTAGTTGACATTTGTTTCCTTTCAAACCTACAGTAAAATATGTTTAGAACATCTGCTAATTTTTGGTTCTCCTCAGCTTGTGATGGAGGCTTGCTGTAACCAGTTATATTTTTTAGAGTTTTCCACATATTTGCTGGTTTATTTTTTGAGAGCTGTTTACTCAGCTTTTCAGAATAGCTTCTTTTTGCTGTTCTGATCTCTTTTTTGTTAATGCATTTCTGGTTTGATTGTACAGAGTTCTATCTCCTTTTCTGTAAGCTACTTCTTTTTCATGTCGTAGTTTTGTAAGTTTAGCTGTAAACCAGGGTTTATTATTACTGTGTAATTTAATGTTTTTTGTTGGTACACATAGGTCTTCCCAGAAACTGACATATGACGTAACAGACTCTGTAAGTTCATCTAAGTAATAAAAGAGGAAGTAATAAGTAATAAAATAATAAGTAATAAAAGAGGAAGGTGCATTGGACATGTTTGCCATCCTGAGTTATTTGTAAAAATAAGGAGGGAATATAAATTAAATTTATGTATCTATTCATATAAACAATAAGATTTTTAAATGTCTAATGCATACTTTTTTCTTCTTCAGTGATGAGCAATATAAATATAATAACTGCACGGAATGAAAGGTTCAGTGGTATTTTTTTAAAAAAAACTATGTTATGTACCCTTATTACTGAAACGCTGATCTTTATGAATTCTCCTTATATAGTATTTTATTGTGTAAGATACATATTTCAGTCAGGCAGTGTAGTCTCCGTTTCTCACACTCACCTGGTCTTTCTTTCATTGTTAAAGTAGAACGTAATGCTTATAGCAAATAGTGATGGAGAAATCAAGATAACTCTTTAAAGAATAACTTAATGACATTATTAGAATTCCTAAAGTAGTTACTAAGTAAAAGAGCTGTCAGTAAAGCCAAAAGAATGAGTTGTGCCCCTGCTGCCATAGTCACAACTGATTTACAACCACTTTGTGTTTGATGCTGGACAGGATAATTTCATCAGTCTCCAACCCTTGTGATCATGTCCCAAGTCAGGTGAAGACCTGGCAGAAGATTGCTTGTCACCTATAGGAAGTAGCTGTCTGCTATGAGAAGTCTTCACTCACAGATGTAATCATCTGCTAGTTATTCATTGAACTATACTTCATGGTCTGGATAGAGAAATATGGGTGCAATAGTTTGATGATAGAAAGATATTTGAAACAAGATGATTTTAGACAGCACCTTACATCAGAACAATTTACATCTACTTTCTTTTAAGATTTGGGAAAAGGCCATTCTGAAGAAAAGTTCACCAACCAGAGAAATCATATGCAATAATTATTTTAGATAGCTATTGAAGCCAATGATAATTACAGCCAGTGCTTTTTTTGTCATAGAATGCACCAGTTCCAAAATCTATTTTGCCTTAATACAATAAATTAAATTTATGTTAAGAACTGAATATATATATATATACAAATAAAACATTAACAAGATGTGAGTACTGGCACCTTTTTTCTTACCAAAAAAGCACTGATTGCAATGATATAAGAAAGCACATGAAAAGAATTATGCATAATGGCAAATGATGATAAATTTTGAAAGATATATACTATGAGCAGCTATATCTTTAAATCAAATGAAGAATGTTATGAATTTTCTTTTTTCAATACAATCAAAGCAGAGGGTAGGAAAATGGACAATGTATACAGAATATGTTTTAGAATAGAAACGTAGCACATTTGTTTAATTCTCATTTTTATGCAAATTCACAATATATTGAAATCAACAATTATGTAAAATGCTCCAGAACAGATATTTTGTACAACTAGCTATTAGGAATGTCTCTTTATTGTCAGGTATTGCTTAGCGCAGTCTTATTCAGATTCTCAGTGCTTATAACTGCACTTTGGTCACTAAATTCTAAATGTTATATTCTATTTACTATTAAATACTGGCATACTGAGAGCTTGCGTACAGGTATATATATCTTTATGGTTATACTGTCTAGTCTTTTCTTAACACAATGTAAAAATGTTTGCCATATTGCATACTTCCCTTTCAGATATACCTTCATGCTTTTTGAAAATTATCTTATGCTAAAGAAAGAGGGGGTTTGAGTTTATTGGGTTTTAAATTGTATTTTGATGCTTGTTGTTTGGTCTGGCTAAAAAAGTGGGTGCTCTTTCAGAATAAGAGATTTCTTTATCTCGAACGCCATAAATTAAGATTTGGATGGCATGGTTATTTATGGTATGTCAAGGTTAAAGTAAATGCTGACTTTAATAATCACTTTGTTAGACGTGCCATTCTTAGAGTTCGAAATAGATATAAAAAGATTTTCTACAAAAATGCCTATTTGGGTTTCTCCACAGAAGACTTTTTTTAAAGAAAAAAACTGGTGATGAAGTTGAACTGGTGGACCTAAGGAGAAATAATACTGTTTAATTTTGGTGACCCTGCCCTCAAGTCTAAGGAACAGCTAGTTTCAGAACATCATACCTGTCATTGATTTACATAACTACAACTTAAATAAAGATTTAAATTAGACAAAAAGAATTATGGATTTGACTTTGTTAAAAATGAATTGGAAACTCTACTGTATGGTACTGATGAGCACATTATTGCTAAGATCTATAAAATGTTACTGAATTTAAATTTGGAAAATGAATAGGTAAAACATTGTATGATTCAGTGGGCCAGAAGGTTTGGATATAATGTAATGCTTGAACAATGGGGGAATATGTGAAAGAAGGGTTTAAAATTTACATTAAACTATAACTTAAAAGAAAATTTTTATAAAATGATATATCATTGGTATCTAACTCCAGACAAACTATCAAGAATGTATAAAGATATTTAAAATGTATGTTGGAAGTGTAAAAGCAAAGAATGGACTTTTTATCATTTATGGTGGACATGTGAAAAACCAAAGAAATATTGGAATAGGATTCACAAATTAATGAGGAGATTGTTATAACGAATATCAAGAGGAAACCAGAGATGTTTCTTTTGGGCCTAATGAACAAAGTCTTGGGGGGAAAAATTTGAACTTTAATATTATAAATGTTGATGGCAGCAAGACTAATTTATGCACAAAAATGGAACGTTACTATGACTCCTATAATGAAGGAATGGTTGCAAAAGCTGATCTAACTTGCAAAGATGGCAAAATTCACTGTTTTGATTAAAGAAAATTGTAAAAACTTTTGTACTTACTTGAAAATCACTTTTGGATTTTGTGCTCAAGGTTGAAAAGAACAAAACATTGATTTTGGGCTTAACCGATTCAGTAGATTTGTTGTTATAGAAGTGACTGTTTAAACTAATGCGTGAAAGTAAAATGTTGAGACTGGATGTTACTGCAATACACTACTGCATCAAAGGAATTCAGAAATCAATGCCTTTTTTTTTCTTCCCTTCCTTCCCCGCACTTTTCTTCTTCCTTTTTCCCTCCCTGTTTTTCCATTATTTGCTTTTTCATTTCTTTTTGTATGTTATATTATAATTCATAACATTAAAAAAAATCTTATTTTTTGAGGTGTTTGGTTAATAAGAAAACAATTTACTAATAAGAAAATTATCCCCCCCAAACATAAATGCCATTAAGTAATATTGTTCAGGAAGAAGAGACAATAATATTGATCTTCTTATCAAAATACAAATTGCAATTTAAAGCAATTAAATGAAGAGTAAATGCTCCTTTTATTTGAAGTACTTTAGGAGAAGAAAAACACCTGCAAATAAAATTATGCTAGCTTGTCTAATCCAAAAACTGGTTAAACCAGTTAAATCATGGCAATTTTAATGGTTCTAAAGTACCTGAAATTGAACACTGAGTTATCATTGCTTTTTGCATTGCAACTTGAGAACTTAAACCTTTTTTTCCAGTCACAAAACAGACTGCTTTTCATTATGTGTTTACATTATGCACTGGGGAAATATTCCACCTGAACTAAGTTTTAAGATGGAATGCTAAAACAGCAGAAACTAAAAAATAATCAGGGAGCAATGATCAAATACAATATTGCACTATGTGATAGCATATTACATGCATAATATATTACAAAATAACATTGTTTTTATCTGACTAATTAACTAGAAGCTGAGATTAGCCATTCAATTTTTAGACTACAAATCCTATGTTCAAGGCTATCCTTTCCTTTACTAATATCACTAAAGATGACCACAGATCTCACCCTAAAGCATGACACACAATAGGGTGCACTTGTATAAAATTTAATTAATTTTTCATACTACTGATGGACGTTTCATGTTGGTAGTTACATTTGGTCACTTTTTTTACAGTAATTAAATAGAGAGTTGTAAAGTCATTGGAAAACATATTACAATTTTAAAGTAATTTGGAGGAGTTGCAACAGGCATCTTGGCACTTTTGAGTTGCAGGTTGTCAGCTCAATAAAGCAAACAGCAAGCTAGACGTTAATATAAATCTCATTTTGCTAGTCCTTTGAATATAGTTAGACCATACTAGCTGTGGTATTGTGGATGTTAAAATTGAATCCATCTGTAGTGCACCGGCTTGAGGAACTGGACTATATTACAGGAAAAAAGGACTATGTAAAACAATGGGTGTGCAACAATATATCAGCAGTCTAGGATATGATAAAAAATGTGGGTTAATGTGCATTACATATGACATTTTTCTATAGGTAGAATTAGGTGGGAAGACAGAAGTTTCTCTGTAAAGCTGCAAATCAATTTAGTGTAGTTGAATTAATTATCAGTAGCTTCAAGGAGCAAATTTTATTTTTTAATTTTATTTTTCACCACTTATTTTTTCAATTGCAAAGATTTCTACAGCACCCAATATCAAGATTGTCATTAGGTATCCGATACACTGCTGGGAAAAAGGGATGTAGACATTCCTGGAGATAAAATAACCCTAAACAAACCTTGGATATGATGTGCTTGGTGGTGGGCAATGAGATTATATTGTGAACTGCTTTTCTGCTGACTGAAATCACCCCCACTTCAAACAGTTCACAGAATTATAGATAGCAATAACATTTAAGACTTATTTAACACTCCATAGTGCATTATAGCACTCTCTATACTTTGAATACTTTACAAATATCACATATTGCCTCCAACAATCTGGGTCCCAATTTTACTGCCCTCAGAAGGATGGAAGGCTGAGTCTACCTGGAGCTGGTGAGGATCTAATTTCTGGATGTGGGCAGAGTTACTCTGCAATACTGCATTCTAACTACTGTGCTACTGTGGCTCTTCTAACCACCATGGCTCTTCCATGATATAATTAATTTTGAAGATAGGGTGCCATATTATATAACAATCAGCATTGGGGGGGGGACCAACAACCATTTAATCGTCTGAATTTCAAAGCAGTATGTATTAGATTACTATGCTATCTTGAGGACCAATCACCCTCCACTATCCCATGTGACCTTCCCTCTGAGTTAGACCTAATTGATGTTAACTTGGAATTCTGGTTATTGTAGTCTAATATGCCTGCAGAGCACCAAAAAGATTGTTGTTTTAAAAATAATCTGCTTCTTATTCTTACTGGATGTGTAGAAATCAATATTTGCATGTGGCACCACTGTTCCACACACAAAGCATTGTAAATGAAACATATGCAACTAGTCAGCTGGATCAATGGAAAGTGGAAACAGTGCTTCTTCTGTCCATGAGTTTGCCATGGCCTTTACTACAAACAATATTAGAGCCTATCACATTCGGTTACCATTATAGGGTGCCTTATAGAGAGATGCATAAGAAGCAAGGCTTTATAGCTACCACCTGCAAATTTTACTGTGCTGGCAAGTGACAGAATACAGTCCTAGAGCAGAATAATTGCTGGAGACAGAGTTGGCACAAACAGTAGATGGGAGATATGTTCAATTGCACATGAGTATAGTAGGTGAACTGTTAAAATAAATACCTGCCATTAAATGCTGAGCATCTGGCAAATCTGTTTTGGTTACAGCAGAGAGGGTAAAAAAAAAACCTAATACTTTTTAAAAAATATATTCCATTTATATGATAATAAGCTCCGATTCTAGTGTCAAAATACTTATAAAATAGGAGGAGGTTGGTCAGCTTCCTTTAAAAACTTACTCTGCAGGTTTTCCCAAATAGACTTTTGAAATTTTTCAAACCCCACAAAAGAATCATGATGATGAAGTTTCATGCCTGTGTAAAGACATTCATTCTTTCCCAAAAATCCTAGGAAAAGATTCAGTATACATGGTGTAATTGTTGACCTGCAGTTGTCCTTAAACATTTTTTTAAAAAATAGAAAGTGATATTTAATACCAGCAAGCTGTGATTTTAGTAAGTAAAAAAATATACATAACCTTGTTCTAGTAACATCTTGCAATTGTGCCACATAGAACTGCAAGATCATTTTGATTAACCTCAGTGGTTCCCAAAGGTGGTGGTACCGCCTCCTGGGGGTGGTGGGATGGTTTAGTGGGGCAGCAGGAGGCCAGGATGACAGCAGGGGGGTGGTAGGAGGCCAAGGAGGTGTCCAAAATCTGGACTATGCATCCGGAGCTTGCCCTGCTCCGCAGGAATCCCCTAGCACGGCCCACTCCGCAGGAGAGCCTAGAGCTGGCCCCCGTGGATCGTTCTCTGGGCACCCATGGGCCAAATTATGGACCTCTGGGCACCCCGCAAATGCCCAGAGATTGATCCGTGGGCACCTGAAGCCCTATAATTCGGCCTGTGGATCAATCTCCAGGCCTCCAGATCTCTGGGCACCCAAGAGGTGCCTGGAGGCCTGTAATTCGGCTCACGGATGCCCAGAGATAGGCCCGTGGGATGCCTGGAGGCCTGGTGATCTACCTGTGGGGCACCTGGAGGCCTGGAGGTCAGACCACCCAGCAGGGGCGCCCATATCTCAGTCAAGCGGGTGAGCAAGTCAGGAGGAGGGAGTAGAACACCAGAGCGGTATGTCTGTGTCTGTCTGTCTTTGTCTCTCATTTTTTCTCTCTCTTTCTCTCACTCTCTGTCTCTAATTCACTATATCTGTCTCTCATTCTTTATCTTTCTCTCTTTCTCTCTCATTCTCTCTTTCTCTCTCTCAATATCTGTTTGTTATAATTTTTGTTATAATTAAATAAGCTTTTAAAATTTTGTTATATTAAATAGGTGCCTTTTATATTA
>JANHFO010002757.1:49664-60791 GCA_032468095.1 Pareas carinatus
CTGATTCTGATTCTGATTCTGATTCTGATTCTGATTCTGATTCTGATTCTGATTCTGATTCTGACTCTGGTATCCTTGAATGTGTTGGACTGCAGCATCGAGGATCACAGTCCATATCTTCCCTGACCAGATATTTACGGAGTTGAATTAGGCTTTAACTGGAGGGTACCAGGTTAGAGAGGTTACTGAGTCTCCCAGCACCCTTCTGAAATAGAGGTAGTCCTCAACAGTGGCCATTCCAAGTTACAATGGCACTTAAAAATGTGACTTATGACTGTTTTTCATACTTACGACAGTTGCAGCATCCCCATGATCACGCGACCATAATTCAGAGCCTGGCAATTGACTCATATTTATGACTGTTGCAATGTCCCGGGGTCATGCGATCCCTGTTTTGCAACCTTCTGACAAGCAAAGTCAATGAGGAAGCCAGATTCACTTAATGACCATGTGACTCACTTAACAACCACAACGATTCACTTAACAACGGTGGCAAAAAAGGTTGTAAAATGAGGTAGGACTCACTCAACAATCATCTCACGTAGCAACAAAACATGTTGAGCTCAATTGAGGTCGTAAATGGAGGACCACCTGTATGTATACCCCTGAAAGAAGAGCAGGATTAAATTCTCAGATATTAGGGGAAGGGGGAAAGTATGCTTGGATTGTTTATCCCAAATCTACAAGGATCAAAATAGTCCCTCCTGACGTATCTATCTGCTTCTTGCTATGAGCATTGTGAACATCAGATATTCTTACCTACAAGTTCTTGACAGAGGCTGAATTGAGTATTACCGGGAATAATCCTATTTGAGATGCTAATTCCAAACTCCAAAAATAGTTTGGTTAGCTCTCTCTCTCTCTGTTTACTACTCAGATACCTAGCCAGCTACTTAGCTGTCTGTTTATCTATCTGCCTGTCTCACTCTTCAGTCTTCTGCTAGAAGATTATCCTAATAACCAATTGCTCATGGCAAAGAAATGTGTTAGGAAAAATTTTGGCTAATAAACATCATCTTTTCTGAGTCCCAGGGTCATCAAAGAGGCATGAAGTTTCCCCCATATCCCAGAAGCCCATTTCCATGCCCTGGAACCGAGGTTTTCAACCTTTTTCAAGCTGCGGACCGCAAAACATGTCGTTGCTACAGGGCGGACCCCATTCCCACACATTCAACTAATTACTAATCGACAATTCATGTCTAGTACTTCTTCCAAATTTTTCTTGACCCGTCTGCGGACCCCGTAGCACCTTGCCATGGACCCCAAGGGGTCCACAGACCCCAGATTGGAAATCCCTGCCCTGGAAGACACTTCAGATGTTTAATTTCTGCATGAAATCCTCGGTTTTTCTTTGGATCAGATAAATCTCCAAGCAACAGAACAGCTGATTCTTTGGACATAATTCTGGAGACTGTTCAGTGGTTCTACATGGCCACAGATAGGATGAAGGGGTTAAGGCTAAAATCGATCATTGGACATCAAGTTTTAAACAGCCAATATGACAGGCGTAAAGTAAAGTAAAGTAAAGTAAAGGAAAGGAAAGGAAAGGAAAGGAAAGGAAAGGAAAGGAAAGGAAAGGAAAGGAAAGGAAAGGAAAGGAAATATGGAATGGAATGGAATGGAATTTATTTATTCGCTAAGTGCATCTGAACACACAAGGAATTTGTCTCTGGTGTACATGCTCAATACTTGCATACAGGCTACAACTGACAAACTGTGGTTACAATCATAAGGCTATAATTGACAAACAATGATTACAATCCTAAGATATATTCATTGTCATAAAGTACATTCATTAATAAATTAATGAATACATATTAGTTATATAATTATCACTATAATATAACGAAGTTAGTTTTTCCCCCTCTTGTCAAAGGCAGTACTTCGGAGTATGCTTTTTGTCTAGACCGCTTTGCAAGATCAATTATCAATCTTGCAAGCCTGAAAGTACTTTTCTTCAACCACAACAAGCGCCTCATCTTTACAGTCCGAGAAACTAGGGATGGTCCCTTCTGAGATGTTTGTCACAGCCAGATTCCTTCTGCGGGTTTAGCTGCCATTTATCTGATTGTCATCTTAGCCTGCAGCTCTTCCGCCTGTCTCCCAAAACCGTGTTATGTGATCACGTTTATCCTAAGGGTATCATTAGGATAAACGTGGTCACATAACACGGTTTTGAGTTCAAAGAATGGCGGTCAGTTTAAAAGCCGGAATAACCAAATCTCCATGGCCCTGAAATTTGGAGAGATGTTAGGCTTATGCTCACTGAAAACTTTGAATCAAAGCATTCCAGACAAACCTTAAGTGTGGTTCATCAAAAAACAGAGTGACCAGAAAAATAGAGTTGGATGTAAACTTGTCTTACAGTCCAACCAACTCCTCAAGCAAGAAACCGTATATCATTTCAGACAAATGGTTTTCCAATCTCTTCTTAAAAACCTCTAGTGTTGGAGCATCCACAACTTCTGGAGGCAAGTCAAGCAGAATGAAATGTTCTCATTTCAGACACGTAAATTAACTCTGGATCCAGCTGATTGGCGAAATCGCCTCTCTCTGCAACCTAAATGAACAGAAGTGTTTTTTTTTGTTTTTGCTTTGGACAAAAAAAACACCTCTTGAATTTCCCAATCTCTTTTTTTTTCCTTTTCTTCACCTCAATCATTTCAAAAACTCATTTGCAAAAGCTCCCCTTTCAATGAAGTTTTCCTCTCAGTATGTGTATTCCCTTTAAATTCTGAAAATCTAATTAAATATACAATTGGAAGGGCAAAAGCTTATGGATAAGATAAAAATCATGGTATTATTCCAAGGATATTAAAAATCACAAGAGGAACACAGCAAACAGGTTTGGGGTTAATGAAAGCACAGCAAATAAGATGCACTTTTACTAGATCGCCAATAAAAATATTACATTTACAACTCTCAAGGTAAAATGAATATAATTTTGTATCGTCATATTGCTTTTTTTAGTTTGCTTTCCTATATGACCCAAAGCTTTGGCTGAAAACAGGAATGCAATGCTGAAAGACTACAATTAAAGAAAATCTATATTTGAATCTTTAGGAGTAGAAACACATTAACTTGCTTAGTACATGAATGCTTTCTTCAATTTAATGCCAATCTTTCCTTCACTCTTTGAAGGAACACCAGCCTGTCTGAATTAAATTGGAAGAAGGAAATACTGGAGATAAACAAATATTTTTGTATTATTTTATCTGTCTATTTTCATGCCTTTCTTGTAGTTAGGAGGTTTAATTCATCACATATTGCTTGTTTTTAACGTTTCCCAAAGCACTTCACGAATATCATATTAATATCTCAGCAATTCCATCTTTTCTAGAGATACGTCACCAAAAACGAAACAGCTGTGGCCTAATAGTCTTTTCCTGATCTTGGCCACTTAAAATTTTGTTGGCCAATGACACTGAAATTTGGTACCTGTACTGAAGAATGCATTTTTTTGTTTCTTTCTAGAAATATTTGTTATAATTTTCTACTTGCCAAGTAAATATTCAGAATACTATTTTATTTTTAGCAAAAATCGAAGTGCCTTCACAATATTTTTAACTTTTAGGAAAATTTCATTGACGCTAAATCTTAAAACTGAGTAAAACTAATTTACTCAGCCATTCTTAATTAAGCACCATATTCCTGTAAACTATATCAATTCTTTCATGTTCAGAAGACCGACAAAGAGAGACTTTATTTCATTTAAGATCAAGATAGCTTCCTTAAAAAGATCAAATTCAGTTTGAGCTTCTCGTATTCAGATAAAAAGGTACACAGAGCTTAATCTACACTGGAAGTAATCCCAGGTCCACTTCCTCACTGGTCTAGTCTAAGGTGATGATGTTTTAACACCTTGGTTTTATTTATTAATGTTTGAAGTTTGGATAAAATGGAAGTATTTTTTTTTAATATTCAAAGCGCATTGGAATCCTATTAATTAATTGGGGGAAAATAAGGCAAAGTGAATGAATATGATTTAATTCAGACAGTCAGTTGGATTAGAGTCCCATGAAAAAAATATTGGTTGACAAAAGACCCTTACAGTGATCTGCCAGAGAGAAATAAATTAATCAAACTGTCAAACATAAAAGGCTGAGTTTGACCTGCACTGATCTCATTACTTCTCTATTATCCTTTTGAAAAACATCCTCTTACCAAGACAACTAATTGAAGATTACGTGAAAGGAAATAACACCTCTCCATCATTCTAGTAACTTCGACTCATTTGTCATTCTAATAATTCATTTCTATACTTTTCTCAACAGCCGCAAACACTAATGGAGTATCATCAGTTAAAAAGGCATTTTTTTCCATTTAATTGCACTCATTAAACGCTCCAGTTGGACAATGAGAAAAACAACAGTTTCCGTATTTAACCATACTGAAGTAAACAGTGCAATACTACTTCTAAATGCACAGGGCACAAAGGAAAGTACTTTGTAATAGCTCATTCACAACATTTCCATTCAGATTCTATTAAACTCTACGGTAAGAATCTCGCTAGCTTTTTTCTAGCGGAGGGTGGCAATGTCTTTTGCATAGATGACTTTTCTGTGACCTTTAACGGAAATACACCATTCAGAAACATGAGCAAAAAAGGATTAAATATTGAAGCGATTTCATTTTGAATTCATTCTAAAACGAGAATTCCAAAATGCCAGACAATGTGAGCAATATCTTAGATGCTGAATGTTTGGGTTTCAATTCAACGTACTTTTGTTTTAATAATCCATGGAAGTCAAGATATAATCACATGGTTAAGATGTAAGCAAGGCTAGCTTGAGTAAGCCAGATTTCTTTTCATGCTAATAATTGCTGGTTTTTATTCTATTCTATTCTATTCTATTCTATTCTATTCTACTCTACTCTACTCTACTCTACTCTATCATGAATTATTGGGAAAGAACAGCATGGATCCATGTTCTGCGCGATGAACAGACTTACTCTTAATTAAAGCTCATGTTGACAAGAATCTACTCAGCTCTTCCAAATGCATCTCTCAACAAGAATTCAAAGTTTTTGATCAGGCAATGCTAGAATCTGTTAATCCAACAAAGCACCCATAAATCAACTCTGTATGAATTGTTGGATAATATTCTCTCTCAGTACCATTCCTTTGGAAACTAGAGAGCTGCAAGTTTTGATTTATAATTTGGACAGAAGGTGGGGATAAGACCCTTCTGGTGACAACTAGGTGCTCGCTTTGGTATGGCAGATTGAATAATGACATTGTTCTTGTGCATTTCAACATTGATCTGCTTCACAATTAACCATTTCGATACATTAGCAAGCCTTGCATCTACACGCACTATACTCGCCAAGTTTGCAATCCATTTTTTTTTTGCAGTTCTGCCATATAAATCACAGATATAGATTAAAATCACAATTTAAATTAATTGATAAGAACATGAAAAGAGCTCGACGGAAAGTTCATCAAGGTGGAAGATAGAAGAGGACGTTTATAGGAAAGCAGAATCCTATTTCTTGGTGCAGTAAACTATAATTCAATTAACCCTGCTATGCTTGAACAAGGCTATTATCGTATAACAGAATCACTTTATTCAATATCTCAAGATATAGCGCTTATTCTGTAATAGAAATTTATGAAATTCAATAGTAGGTAGGGAAAGATTTTTTTTCCAGGTTAATTCCATTGAACGGATACAGATAGTCCTCGACTCACAACCATTCACAACCGTTCTAAGTTACGACGACAGTGAAAAAAGTGACTTGTGATTCATTTTCACACTTACGACTACTGTAGCATTGGTCATGTGATCAAAAATTGGATGCTTGACAGCTGACTCATATTTATGACCACTGCAGAGTCCTGGGGTCACGCGTTTCCCCTTTGAGACCTTCTGACAGGCAAAGTCAAAGGGGAAGTCTGATTCACTTTAGAACCATGTTACTAACTTAACAACTTTGGTGATTCACTCAACAACTGCAGCATGAAACTTCGTAAAATGGGGCAAAACTCACATATGAACAAAAATTTCAGGGTTAACTGTACTCGTCAGTCAAGGACTCTAACATGATGACATGATGAATGTACTTTATGATTGTGTGTATTCATGATTAAGGTCACGATTTTTTGATTGCAGTTTATATGCATTTGACAAGATGAATGTACTTTATGACTATGAATGTATCTTGTGATTGCAATCACAGTTTGTTTATTGTATGTATGAAGGTATAGAGCATGTACACCGGAGACAAATTTCTTGTGTCCAGATACACTTGGCAAATAAATCTGATTCTGATTCTATGTATGTTTTGAAGATCTCACTTCCTTGTATCAATATTATATTTTTATTTATCGATCTGATCTGATCTGTATGGCTACACAAGTCTTGGCAATTAGCAGTTTCTTAAAAACTTTTAAGCAGTGTTGTCTGGGTTTGGCCCATATTGAAAAGCAAGCCTACCCTGATTTGTAAATAATCAATTTGGCTCACAAAGTTGTCACCCTCTTCTCCTCTGTCACAACGGCTGCTCTCTGGAATGAGGTTCCCCATTAGATATGTGTGTCTGTCACCTTGTTGGCATTTTGGAGAGTCAAGAGGCATACACATTTCATAAACATTCACTGCACTTACATAAAACTTCTACTTTAAGAATATTTACCATGATGGTGGACTCTCCAGATAAAACAAACCAGGAGAAAATCTCACTAGAGATCAAGGCCCCAGGTCTAAGAAAGTGCTTGAATGTTTGAATGATGGGTAAGGACCTACTATTGAACTGAATGGCTATATGCTGTCTTTTATGTCATTTGTTGAACACTTTTTTTACATCTCTTTTATGATCTGATAGTGTAATACTTCATTTCATTTTATCTTAGTTTATTCTGGCAATAATTTGTTTTGGAGATACCTTATGGTTGTCTTAAAATATTGCAGAGCAAGCTGTTGAAAGGGAGACTGTAAATTCCTTAAATGAAAATAAATAGTGCAATATATTTCATAATAGAATCCATATCTTGCCACTGGTGAACTAGCTTTCTATCTTTACTCAGGGAAACACCTCAGTTGTTTGACACAAAACATGGCAAATCACAAAGACATTCAGTAATTTTAATACCACTTTCTCCCCAAAACTTGAGCAGGAGATATTCATATGCCTCCTTCTAACAAAGTACAGTGAAAGAACATATAGCTTTATCCTTGATTTGATTCTTTGCATCATAAAGTAGACCTAAGAAATACTTCTCACTGAACTCCAGCAGAAATGCTAACAAACTCATGAAGACGGTTCCAAGCTAAACAGATCAGTCAACTGTTTAAGCAAGTCTTCCTACACTCTGAACTGAACATGGTATTATATTAACGGTCCTGGCTTTTCTCTAATTTCCTGGATCTTCTCATTACAACTGAATCTTCTTGGACCACAAGAACTGAAAATACTAACAACCAACCTAGAGTTGAAATATTTTGGATGTACGGTTGGAAGACAAGGGTCATTGCCAAAGACCTACGATGCCTACAAAAAATTAAGGTAATCAATCAAAAAAGATTATAATAAAGACACACTGACTAGATACTATCGCTTTCAACATACACTTGTATAAGCTTACCAGAACTGAAATCAATAGGTCCCAATGGACAACCCTGGTGAAATAATGGCCATGAGGCCATCTAGAGTTGGATGCAAATGAAGGACAGTAAAATGAAAATACAAAATGACTTTTGCCATCTAGAGTTGGATGCAACTGAAAGACAGCAAAATGTCTTACAGAACTGCCAAGAAGAAAAGTACTTTGCAATCCAATAACGTTTCATAAATGACAAATGGCAGGAATCAAAATAAATACTCATGCAGGTCACTGATCCAGCACAGCCTGTCTATCTAGAAAACACAAAAACATAACCAAATCTTTGAACAAATGCCATTTAAAAAAAGGAAAGCAGAATCAAGCAGCATTGCTGTTTCCCAACCATTTTTTTTTAAGTTAAGGGAAACAAACAAAAAGCAGCACCCGCTGAGCCATCCTGCCACTTAAAGAAACAGACTTCAAAAGAACAATATGGACCAAAAGCTTTAACCTTTACGGAAAGCCAGGGGTTGGAGTGAAATGCGTGAAAGCAGGAACTTGTTAAGGAAACAAGTCTTCTGCAATTTTAATGTGGATTTTGCAAGCCAATGTATCAGATGTAAGGTTTATTTCTCTCTCCTTCCCCCTCTTCTGTTACTTTGGATTTCAAAATAACAAAAAGACCACATTTATCCTTGCCCTTTCTTATAGGAGAAGAGTTTTAAAAAGATCTTTCTTTCTATTGGACGTACGAAATACAGTATGCCTCTCTCTCGTACACCAGTGTTCAGGTGATAACTGATCAGGACTCCGGTGCAGATGCACAATGTTACCTGAATTTCAGTATATGATTTTATTATTATCTGTCCACCCGCTTCTTTATGATTTTGTTTTAAGCGCTGTAAGCTTCCCGAGCATTGTGTTTACAGTCAGCAAAGAAAGTTTGCAAAACAAATAAATAAATGGCAGAAACAGCCTAAGACCTAGGAGCAACTAGAACAGCACACAATATTCCCAATGTGAAGTCACACCACTGATTTATATAAACACCGTTTCCTATTATCCTTAACATGCTGTTGGCCTTTTTTTTTTTTACAGAATCAGAATCAGAATTTATGGGCCAAGTACATTCATCTTGTCATGTACATATAAGCCTAAGAGACATTCATAACCATAAAGTACATTCATCTTGTCATGAGCATATAAGCATAAGATACATTCATAATCATAAAGTGCTTTCATCCTGTCATGTACATATAAGCATAAGATACATTCATAATCATAAAGTGCATATAAGCTGCAATCGACAAACTGTGATCTTAATCATGAATACAATCACAATCATAAAGTACATTCATCATGTCATCATGCTATAAAGTATAATCGTCATGTCACAAAACACCTCCCTAATGCCATACGATGCATTTTTGTGATAGGATTAGTTGTAGGTTACTAATAATCATTCTACAAGTTAAAACAGGGGTACTAAATGAACAACTATTATATATTGTAAGATGTAAGCAACAGGTTAATTGTCATACAATTAAGAGAATAGGTGGGTACATGACACCATCAAATATTTTACCAACATTTACAGAACTTCAGAAAAAGACCTCGAAAACAGTCTCATCAAGCCCAAATCACCCTCAGCAGTCATAAAAGCTTCCAGGAGGCAGACTGTGGAGGAAAGTAGTTGTCATAGGCAAGAAAATCAGGGAAGAACAGAACAAAGCACCATCAAAACATCAATAAATTCATTGGAAGCACCTAAGAGCATATATGTCTACCGTAGATCGAAGACAAATCATGCAACTAATTCTAGACAGGAATAATGATTCTACGGTTGGAGATAAAAGAGCAGTGATTGTTGTTTAATTGATAAAAACACACATCGTCCACAATACAATATGAACAAAAGCAGGTCACCCAGAAAAATCTGATAATTTCTCCCATGCAGCCAGCTATCCTTGAACTTATTTAAGAAAAGCGATTCTCAAAATTTCCCCAAAGATGTATTTCAGAAGTGTTAGGAATTTTCGCTTGGATCCTTGTTTCCTTTGCTCAATCTACTTTAAGGCCCCAAACATAAAAAGTTAGGCAAAACATCCAAAGAGTAGAAAGTTTAATGAACATTAAAATGTAAGGGCTGGACGAATTTTAATCTATCTGACCATATGAATTCCCAGTTGAATCTTAAAGTGTTTACATAAAGTCTTCCGAGAGGCAATATACTGTATGAATTGTACCCAAGGCTCTCACATTCATCCGAGTGCATAAATTCCTGAACTAAATCATTGTAAAGTAATATACTCTTATTGTATTTTCAAATGTGCCTTGCAACAATATGGCACAAGCAGTGCTTAGTCCATTGGTATCATTTACATTCATTAAAAATAAAACAGTCTCATCAGTCGGCAAATGCTGATTTTTATTTTTTTATTTTTTATTTTTGAGTTGCAAACATCCCTATTTCCCATGTGAGTGGGGTGGGATGGTGTTTGTGACGGGCATGGATACCTTTTCTTAGGCGTAACTGCGACTCTGAACTTTGTCCATACTATATTTAGATAATGAATATAAAAGGAAAGGCAGTCTCTCTCC
The DNA here is from genome assembly GCA_032468095.1 of Pareas carinatus. NCBI lineage: Eukaryota > Metazoa > Chordata > Lepidosauria > Squamata > Pareidae > Pareas > Pareas carinatus. The sequence goes on from JANHFO010002757.1 coordinate 59,809, forward strand.
ATACATGAAGAGTTCCGTATGTCTTCTTCATTGAAGCTTCAGACAAAAAGCTATCAGTCATTAAATTAACTTTGAACTTTCACATAAAACCACCAGTTCACCAATAAATGATTGCTTTTTGGAGTGAGGGGAGAGAGAGAGAAGCAGATATAAGAAAAAGCAGAGAGAGAATTACTGGTTGCTTCTCCTGGTTTCATGGCAGGTCGAGGGGAAATTTTACATTTTTCCAGAGAGTTAGAAAAATAGAAATAAATGTAGGAGGTGACCCGCTAAGCCTGAGGGAGGGGTCAAGCACGTCGTAAGTTTCAAGTCTCTCCGCGCCCACAAGAGATGTAACTCCAGCCAACCTTGAATTCCATGGACTCTTAGCTACTGCTCATTTGCTTTGACTGTCAGTCGTTCAGATTCTTGTAGAAAGTATAAATCCGTAATAAACCTGCGTTCGCTCAAACTGTCAGAGGTTCCGATTTCCCATGCTTGACCATTTCTTTATATTTTAAACAAAAGGAAAGGGGAATAATGTTTTGAGTGTGTCTTATCTAAATTTAAGTAGTGAAACTTTGTTTGTTTCCCTTTCTCAAAATACTTAACACCACAAATGTAAAACGTGCGATAAAAATTACCCAAAGAGTATATAAACTTTGGTGCGCAGTTTGGAGTTTGCTTGGAAAAACTCCAAAACTAGTTTTGCCTGCTTTGAACACTGGTGTGGTGTTGTAAAATTCTGTTGAATTATTTACTCTAGTAAGGATAGGCAATGAGAAAAGTCATGGTATTCTTTCATGCTGGAGAGGATGCAAAGCTAAGAAAGAGCCTGTTAAGTATCAGGGTTTTCAAAAAATTTCATTCAGTTAGGGGTACAGTTTTGGAAAAGAGCTTTCATTAACATAACATTAACATAAAAAGAGCCAGGATGGTGCAGTGGTTAAAAGCAGCCCTGCAGGCTATTTCTGCTGACTGCCATCTGCCATTAGCCATCAAAA
>JANHFO010002757.1:77735-90719 GCA_032468095.1 Pareas carinatus
AGGAAGGAAGGAAGGAAGGAAGGAAGGAAGGAAGGAAGGAAGGAAGGAATTTACTGCTTTATTATTGTTACAATCTAGAACTGCAGAAAGCAACTGCAATAAAGAATATTGGGGTAAAGGTAACAGTACATTCACCACTTGCTTAAGAGAACTAATGGGAAAACTTTTGGCTTCTTCAAATTGATCTGCCTTTTTACTAGATCACTAACCAAAGCCATGTGCAACAAACATAAACTAAAAGACAAAACATGATGCCTCTGGGCAGTTTTGTAATAAGGATTTTTTAAAATTATTATTTTAGTAGCAAGCATGTCCATACTCCACTCACATACAGTCCACACCAAAGCTTTTGGGTGATCTGATTTCAATCAGGGATTTCACATTTCAAAAATAATAGCTGTTATTCTTATTAAATTAAGAGTACTGGAAAGTTATTCAACTATTCTAACTTATTCACTCCAGCCCTTTTACTAAGCGAGTAAGCCAGCTTCATTATTCCCCAACTACCATGGAAATCTATATAAAATACAATGGAAGTCAAGATTTCCTTGGCCACATCGAAAATTATCTACACCAGCTCGCCCTACTAATATTGCTGTAATGAACTCATCATTCATTTATAAACCAGAACAAGGTACATGATACAATGGGAGAGGGCCTAACCAGCTAATTTCTGTTCCAATGATTTATCTCTCATAAATAGAACAAAACCCAATTACTATATGCAAGGCCCACGACACACGCCATGACGGCATTCTAAAGTATACTTAATGGTTTAGAACTTCAAACGGATATAACCATTTAGGATGAAGGTCCATTACAGGTCAGATGTACATCAAATTAAGAACACACTTAAGAACGTCAGATGTACTTGTCATTCTGAAATCAAAATGACAAAGTCTTTTTTTAAAAAAAAAAACAAACAACAACCTCAATGCGGTAATGCAATACAATCAATAAAAGGAAACTGAACGCCGATCTAAAGATAACTGTTTTTAATTACAGCTACAAGCTCATTTCTATATGCTCCATCCAGAAACATCAACAAGATACCAGATAGCTTTTTTATTTTTAAAGGGAAACAAAACATACAAATGGATATACAAGTACACACATACTGTGGAGAGCCTTGGAACTAGTGTGGGACTATAAAAGGGTATTACAAGGACAACAAGGGCAGAGGCATTCTGCCAGGTCTGGAAAAGTAAATGGCATTAGGAAGAGATTTAGGCTTCTTCCTTACTCAATGAGGTATTAAAAGGAGATATGGTAAAATACAAGCAGACTTGTAACATCCTGTTACTATTTCATTAAAGTTCTGATCTTCTTGTGGAATTGGCTTCTCGAGCTGGTCTATCTCGTAGGTGGACACATTTAAAGGAATGCTTGCTCCTCATTCTTAAAATTGTGTGAATGTAACAGGGCTTGGCATTGGTTGTTATGTCTTGCTGCTGTTGAACTTACAGAAATGTCAACACCAGCCACCAAACGACCATGACATAATTTTCATCCATTGATTTAATCAGAATCAGAATTTATTAGCCAAATGTGTCTGGACACACAAGGAATTTGTATCCGGTGTACGTGCTCTATACCTAGATACATACAATAAACAAACTGTGATTAAAATCATAAGATTCATTCATAATCGTAAAGTACATTAATCTTGTCATGTCCATATAAGCATAAGATACATTCATAATCGCAAAGTACATTAATCTTGTCATGTCCATATAAGCATAAGATTTTATTTTATTTATTTATCTATTTATTTGTTTGTTTGTTTTTTGTTTGTTTGTTTGTTTGTTTATATACCGCCCTTCTTCTGAAGGACTCACGGCGGTGTACAGATAACATAAAAATTTAACATTGAAGTTTAACAATATTTACAAAATATGGGATATGGGGAGAAGGGAATGGGAAGAAGGGGAGGGAGTCGGGAGCGGAAAGGGGGGAACTGGTGGTGTACAGATAAACCTAAATAACTAACATTATACATGTTACATTCATAATCGTAAAGTACATCCATCTTGGCATATAGCAACTGTATCCTCGGGAAAGCTTAACACATCTCCATTGAAGAGGTCAACTGTGTACGTGTACACACCCAAAAATTTCACCGAGACTACTAGCAAAGGCACTGTGGATTTACATATCACACAGACTGACCCATTGTACACAGATGCAAGACTGCATCATGTGTGACATGATGATATGCTTTGTGACATGATGATTGTACTTTGTAACATGATGACATGATGAATATACTTTATGATTATGAATGCACCTAATATGTACATAATGGACATAATGAATGTACTTTATGATAACGAATGTATCGTAGGATTGTAACCGTTGCTTGTCAATTACAGCCTTACGATTGTAACCACAGTTTGTCAATTGTAGCCTGTATGTAAGTATTGAGAATGTACACCGGAGACAAATTCCTTGTGTGTCCAGACACACTTGGCCAATAAAGAATTCCATTCCATTCCATTCTATTCTAGCATTCCTAAAATGAAGAAGTATTTGTTGTGCCACACACTTCGCTGAATATCTCACATGATTTTAGGCTGGTTTTAATTGGATTTTGTTAACTTTAAATTGGTTTTAATTTTTAAATAGCGTGTATTTAATCATTTTAATTGTTGTTTTAACTTGTGAATATATATGATTTTTATGGCTGTTCACCGCCCTGAGTCCTTCGAGAGTAGGGCGGTATATAAATTAAATTATAAATAAATAAATAAATTATAAAATCTCTTTTAAACACTTTGCACACTCTTCCTATCATAGGACGCAATCTAAGAACACTGAATCTAAGAAATTGCACACTGAAACTAATCAGACCTGGCCTAGGATATGACTGCAAATCCACTTTGCTTTAACGGCATCTTTACCTTTACTTTAATGAAAGCACCTTCCTTTACCAGTATCTCTTAGTATTGGATAGCTGAAAAGTCACCTTGGCAGATGAGGAAGAAATAATGTACCAACAGCCTGAAACTTCTTTAAGAATTTGAATTTTTATTTTTATTTTTTTTTGCCAGACCTTCAAGTTAAATTCACAGCTCAGCAAAGTTGCAACTTCCAATCTAAGCACTGACCCTGGGAATGAAACTGATCCTTTTGGGGAAAAAAAAAACAAGTGTGTGTGACCACCACAGAAATTTTCCTGGCATTGTACCTGTAAAAAGTATTAGCCCCAAAAAATATTTATTAAGTTAACCAGTAGAGTAAATCATGGTGGCTTCTCCCCTCAGGCAATCCATCTGAAAAACTACCGCCTCTGCTCAAAATACCGCGGAGTGATGTTCCATTTTTAGACTAACGCAAGATGTGTAGCAGTGATGGGTAACCTTTTAGACACTGAGTGCCTGGACGAGTTGCGATTAATGAGTCGCGACGTGTGATGTCATCATCTGGTGCCACTACTCTTTCTGAGCATGTGCACTGGACCCTGTGACAGCATCACCTGGCGCTGATACTTTCTGAGCATGCTCAGCTCTGGGGCGATGCTGGGGCGACTTGACTCGCGTGCCAGCAGACAGGGCTGTCCGTGTCCACCGTGGCATAGATTCGCCATCGCAGGTGTATAGTAATATACCGAAAGACCAAGCTTAATTTGATCTTGGTTTGCTTAGAAGTAAACATGGGGATTTGTTTTTACCGAAACTCTGCAATACTTTGCAAAGCCACAAATAAAAATACCTATTATAAACTAGAAAATGGAAGGAGGGATGTTCCTTCAAACAAATCAAACCTAAATTGCTGGGAGAACAAAATTTATTTCGGCCACACACCCTCCAATTGTTAATATTTGCCGCCCCCTCCCCCAATCCACACACACTGGGTCAAAAGAAAGAAAAAAAAGGGCATCAACTTTTAACTAGGGTAGAAAAACAACGCCAAAAAAATGTTTTTGGTGACATGGCCAAGATCTTGTCAGCTTTTAATTGAAAAGGCTGCGGGAAATAGTACACAAAAACTATACTTCATAAACTCCCAAACTGTAGATATGCTAAGGTCACTTGGCACAGCAGCTAATTAAATTAAATTAGGCCTTCTAGTGATTCCAATCTACCTACAGCAAACGCTTGTGCAAAGTTTACTTTGGCTAGATATAGCACCAGCCTAAATGTGGAAGATCTCTTGCTGAAAAGCACCAAATTAGTTTTTAATTGAAGAAAACTTTCCTCCCAATATTGCTGGAATCTGTGCCAACAAACGATAGCTCAACTCCTTCAGGCTGGACTTCAAATGTCCAGGTCCAAACTATTTAGTATTTCTAGATAGTGTGCTTATTAAATCCAAATGGCTAATATATACCAGACTTTTTTTTTAATCAACCGGTGAAAGGAAAGAAAAACACATAGGCTGCTTATCTGAATGAGGCTGAAACTAAGAAATCGAACAGAACACAGAAAAACAGAGTCGCAAGGGACCCTGGGGGTTTTCTAGTCCAATCATCTGCTCAAGGAGGAGACCCTTTTGGTGGCAAAACGCCGCAGCGGGCACATAGAGCCCTCTCGACTGGCATGCGAGCCAAGTCGCCCCAGAGCTGTGCATGCTCAGAAGGGAGTAGCGGCGCTGGGCGTTGACATCACGGGCCAATGCACATGCTCAGAAGAGAGTAGCAATGCCAGGAGATGATGTCATAGGATCATGGACAGGCTCAGAAAGAGAGCAGCGGCGTTGGAAGATGACATCATGACTTGTCTGGGCATCTGGTGCCTAAAATGTTAGCTATCACTAACCTTTACCATTCAAGATGGTCCAATGGTGGTCCAATCTCTTGTTAAGAACCTCCAGGGTTGGATGATACCCAACTTTCAGAGGCAAGCTGTTCCACTGATGAATTGTTCACTCTTTCAGAATTTTTTTTTCTTAATTCTAGATTGGTTCTCTCCTTGATTAGCTTCCATCTGTTGCTTTTCCATTCTGCCTTCAGGTGCTTTGGAGAATACATGGACCCCTGTCCTTTGTGGCAGACTCTCAAACATTGGAAGACTGCTATCAACTCACCCTAGTCCTTCTTTTCACTAGACTACACATCCCCAGTTCCAAGAAAGAAATAGGAAAAGCACAACAGCTAGAGGAAAGCAGAGCTTCACGATATAACACAAAATAATCAGCATTCCTCAATTCATCTAGGGATTAGGAAAGAATTTCTAAAAGCAAAAGCATCAAAAGACAAATGCAAGACAGGGAACATAGGAAGTGTGGGTTGGAAAGTAAGGAAATAATCAGGACTTCGAGAGGCCACCCAAATACAAGCAGATGGAAGTTGTACTTTTAACACGCAAGAGGGAAAATATACAAGTCAAGATCTTAGAGAAGAAAAACCCTTCTTTTTTAAAAAAAAAGTCATGGTTGGACCTATTGGAGTCTGAGATCATTTTTTATCTCTCTCATCTATGGCTTTCATTTCATTATTAGTTGAATTATTTATTAATGTATCACATTTAAATTGCTGCCCATTTCATAGAACGGGACCGCATGTAGCAAAAACACATCATAAAAAGCTAACCATTAAAATAGCATCCCACAATTAAAAAAAACACTGAGGTTTATGGACTTATCTTATTGCTTAAGATGTTACGTTAACTGTCCGGGATTGTAGCAGTGTCCACAATGTAAGCTTCATGAGAGATATCTCTTCACCCAATAAAAGTGTGTTTCCCCCTAGACCAATTGATAAAGAAGATCGTGATTGATTGGAGGGATGGCATTTGCCCGCTAGATATGAAATCCTCTTTTCTCGCCTAGCAAAACTTTAAAACATTGCTTAGAGTGGTAATAATAAAATGCCACAAACGCAGCAAAGAAACGTTGCTTGTAAAAAATGAATCCCCCATCCAGCTTCCCCTGCAGGAAGAAAATCGAATCTACAGCTAGGCTTCTGCAGAAACCTGAAAAATAACCGCAAAATTAGCCAGCTGACTAAAATGTTGTGGCGTTTGGATAATTTACATTCTAGGAGTACCATCTTTGTAAACGCAAAGCCATGACTGGGTATCAAGAAAGAGAACAAGAGCTATTGCAGAACGACCGCGCTCATTTGTTTAACAGGACGGAAAAAAAGGGACTTTTGATCGGCTTTCACACTTATGACCTTTGCAACTGCCCGATGGTCACATGGTCAAAATTGGGTTTTATCGCAGCAAACATCCTGTGAAAATTTCGAACGGAATTTCCTTTTGAAATCCACCAGGTGTCGCTGCAGCCCCACATTAACTAGTCTGAAGCAAATCCCATATACAGTGCAAAATTCATGCTATCCCATCCCTTTAGACTTAGATAATGGGAACGCTCATTAGTGGGGTGAGGGGGGAACAATGGGAACTAATGAGCATTTTGCTATTCTGAACACCTGGAAGGTTACCACATCTGACCAAGTGGACACTAAAACCAGTTCTACCTGGCATAATACATCCAGAAAAGTTTCATAGCTCTGGTTTTGATTTGTCAAACACATTTCTCTGCATCTCTACATCTCACTTTGCTTCCAGCAGCGACGCCAAACAGGAGGACCAACTATGATGGCTATCTCTGCCTTAACTTGAACTGCACAAACACCCACTGAGTGCTGTCCTTTGGCAATTTTAAATGAAAGTTTAGGTATTTTGGGTGAAGAGGGGTGGAACTTTCACACAGATAAGATTTACGAAGCTTCAAAAGGTTGAAATTCATCAGGTAGGTTCCAAAAACATTTAGCCATTCCCATCTAAATGCTCCATATTACTAGCTATTTTGGGATATTGATTCTGATCAAAGGTGATTTTTTTTTCCAAAAGACAACTGGACTGTTTGTTGTATTTTATTTGAGACAGGAGAAGAAAACGTTTTGCTTTTATCCAAGAAGCTTCAAGTTGTAAGGAAGCATCTTGAATAAGAATCAAAACGTTTTTCTTTTCTTCTTCAAAGTAAAGAATAGTCCAGTTGCCTTTTGAAAACCAGAAAGAGAAAGAGAAGGGCACCTTTGAGGCAACTTTTGAGCCTATAATCTCCCTAGAGATTCTGATGGGACCTACAGTCATTATTTACAGTATTTATTTGTATCCCGCCCTTTATGATTTTTACAAACAACTCAAGGCATTGAACATATTCAACATACCTTCTTCCTCCTATTCGGCCAAATTCACCCAGGCAGTTTTCATGCTTAAGGTGAAACTAGAACTCACGCACCTTACTTTCCAGCCTGGTGCCTTAACCCCCATACCAAACTGCCTGGATCTTTCAATCTCTGTCTCAGGGCTCATTCAAAAGAAGTAACTTTTCAATCTGTTCTAACGTACAGAGCAGATGAGAAAAGACCTGGCAAAAGGAGATCGAAATTGCCTCCCGCAACCATAATGGACGTTTAACCTGTTTCCCTGAAAATAAGCCCTAGCATGATTTTTCAGGATGCTCGTAAGTAGAAGCCCTACCCCAAAAATAAGCCCCAGTTCAGATCATCAGCCAGATGGGCTAATTGACCAGAAGAATGTCCATTGCAACTGGAGGCAGAGCAGCAAAAATACGCCCTACCTCGAAAATAAGCCCTAGTGTGTATTTTGGAGCAAAAATTAATATAAGACACGGTCTTATTTTGAGGGAAACATGGTAGCTATCGTAATCAAACAAAACTATTGGAAAATATTGGACTAGAAGTTATTAAAGAAATCTGGTAAGGAAAGAAAATATATTCAGCAGCCTGTGCTTTAAGTAGGCGCTATTCAAGTCTTGAGTCTTTTTTGTATTTGATTTCTGGTGTAAAGGTTTTATAACTATTATTCTAGTCCTTAATAAAGTGTGCGTAAAATGAAAATTGGAGAAATAGATACCCAGAACAAATATTAGTTTACCCCTTAATAGTGTCTACATAATTTGCGTATGTACAAATTGCAGTAATGTGCATATAAAATGAAAATGAGAAAAACACATGGCCAGAAGTCTAATCATCGTCATATTTTTTGGTTATGTAACATTGTGGGTTTCCTCTTTTTTTAAGAAACGCTTTTTACTCCAACTTCCCCCACCCCGTGGCTCGTGTTTAAAGTTCAATTATAATGCTCAAGGCTCAGTTCATATCTCATCTGATATACTATCTCCTGCATTAAAAACACTACATAGTAAGGTATTGGTGAGACTGAGGTTGCTTCAGATTCTTACGCACATTGACTTTTTAAGACAGAAAATCTGTATTCCAAAATTAGGTGTGCCATTTCCTAAATCTATGTAACATAACAGGGCCATCTTGTGGGCAATTGTACGAGGGCAATTCAGAAAGAAAACCTCCATTTAGTTATCCATGACAGACACTTGCAGATACAGAACCTTTATTATACACATTAGAAAACTACAACATTATATTACTTTTCGAAACCAGAAGAGGTGGGAGTTGCTTGGCGCCAAATCTGGGGTATAAGGGGTATGATCAAAAACATCCCAACGTTGGAACTGCTTCTAAAGTTCTTGGGTGCGTCTAGCGGTGTTCAGGCAAGCATTATTGTGAACCAATACCACACCGGAAGCCAGCATGCCCCGATGCTTGCGCTGCATCACTTCAATGATGACAATGCGCTTCACGAGGCTATTACAGGGTGGCGTCACTTCCAGGAGGGAGATTTCTTTGCAGAAGGAATTTCAAACCTTGTCAGACGTGATGACAAGGGCTTCAATTTGAATGGCGATGAGGTCAAAAAGTCATGCAATGTTGTAGTTTTCTAATGTGCATAATAAAAGTTCTGTATCTGCAAGTGTCTGTCGTAGATAGCCCAACAGAGGTTTTTTCCCCCAAATTGCCCTCATACAAATCTTCATGTTGTTGTTCTTTAACAGTGTTTGGAGAAGCACAGCAAATGCTTATATTTTTATCATGGTGGATCGTCTACTGAAATGCAACTTCGAAGAAGCTGTTTTCAGTTCTTAAGGAAAATGGGACACAGGACAACACCTGGAGTATCACCTTTGCAAACGCCGAAGTAGTAAAGTGATACTTGCAAGCTCTCTTACTGTTTGGTATAAAAAAATCTGCTCTGAATCGGTTCTTAAAGGAAGCTGCCATGTATTTTCTTTCAAGGTGTGTAAAACCTTGGCAAGTATTGCTATCAGCAAAAACGGCTGGCAACTTTCCTATTCTTGTTCTCTCCTTATAAAATGCAGAGTAACAATAATGAAGGGCCAGGTGCGTACATGTGTAGGTTTATTTTATACAAGACCAGCAAAGCTGTCAGTGTGGTCAGCAACCTGAGAAAAAATGTAAACTACAAAAAAATTACAGCCCCCGCAACAGGAAAATCCCCTGAAGTAATTACTGGAAGTTTATTTAGCAGCCTATGCAGGTTCTCTGCTCTTAAGATATTAGTGTTATAATTTGCACTGTGTGATTCCTTGGGCAACAATGTTTTAAATAATTCTACAATCTACATCGTCAAAGATGAAGCCATCAAACTAATTTCCATTTATGACCCTCATCAAATGCATAATGGTGGGGGGGGGGAGCATGCAACAGCAAGTGTGTGTGTGTGTATGTGTGTAAGAAACGTGGGGGATCGTGCGGAGAGTTTTATTGGCGTTGGTTGGTGTGACATTTGCCCTCTTCAATAGTCTTAACTTGAAGTTGAAGATCTGTGGGGTGGGTGATTTGTTTCTTCCTAAGCAAATTCCTACGAAATGCTGGGCTGCAAGAATCACAAGCCGGAGTTAAGATTGCTGGGAGAAATATCAACAGAAAATGAAGACGAACTAAAGAGTCTCTTGATGAGGGCGAAAGAGGAGAGTGCAAAAGTTGGATTGAAGCTCAACATTAAAAAAAAACCAAGATCATGGCACCCTGCCCCATCCCTCCCTGGCAAATAGAAGAGGGGGAAATAGAAGCAGTGATAGACTTCATTTTCTTGGGCTCCAAAATTACTGCAGAGGGTGACTGTAGCCAGGAAATTAAAAGACACTTGCTCCTCAGGAGCAAGATGAATGTACTTTATGATGATGAATGCATCTTATGCTTATATGGACATGACAAGATGAATGTCTTAATGATGATGAATATATCTTATGCTTATATGTGCAGGACAAGATGAATGTACTTTATGATTATGAATGTATCTTATGCTTATATGTAAATGACAAGATGAATGTACTTTATGTTCGTGTTTTTTAAACTGCCTGTAAGCCGCCCTGAGCCCTTCGGGAGAAGGGCGGGATATAAATAAAATTAAATAAATAAAAATAAAGAAATAAATGATTATGAATGTATCTTTGATTGTAATCACAGTTTGTTTATTGTATGTAGGTAGGTATAGAGCAAATACACCGGAGACAAATTCCTTGTGTGTCCAGACACACTTGGCCAATAAATTTTGATTCTGATTCTGATTTAATTCTGGTTTTATCAACTGTATTTTCAATATTCAGCAACATAATAGTTGCTTATAGGCGTTCCCTCCCACAATGAATCTTAACAGAATCATCTCGGCCTGGTTAGCGGGGAAAATGTTTACTGTCACCCAACAATTCTGGATTTAACACTGAGTTGTATTTGTAGACAGAATAAAGTCAAAGGGCAGACCCGAAAGGTCAAAAACAAAGGTTGGCACGTAAAAGATCACTAACTCCGTTTCCCGTTCTTTGCCTTTTGAAACACTAGAAGCAGTCAATAGTGTGAGTTGAATTCCTGTTAGTCAAGAAGATGCAACCGTACTGCAGAGGACATCTAAATAATTAAACAAAAAGTCAGCCATTAGGTAATGCTTGTGACATGTTCAATCAAGGAAGGTAAATGACTCCTGAGCTTCATGAACTATTGGCCATAGATCTTCTTGGTAGTCTAATACAATCTCTGCATTACATCAGTTGAAACGAAAGGCATTTAAAAGCGCTATGGTTGTCCCAAATCTTAAAAAAAAAAATGTATGGCATGATGAACGTGTTTTGTGACATGTTTTGTCACAAACGTTTTGACATGTGCCATGATGAAATGTTTTGTGACATGATGATAGTACTTTATAACATGATGACACAATGAATGTACGTTTAAACAATCCATTCATTGCAAATGAGGGCAATTTAATTGCTCAAGCCACTCTCTTTGCACTTTCGTGACAGGATGAAAGGTGCTTTGTGACATGATGATTGCACTTTATAACATGATGACATGATGAATATACTTTATGGTTGTGATTGTATTTATGATTAAGATCGCAGTTTGTCGATTGCAGCTTATATGTACATGACAAGATGAATGTGCTTTACAATTATGAATGTATCATATGCTTATGTACTTCATGTAGTTTATGATTATGAATGTATCTTATGCTTATATGTACATGACAAGATGAATGTACTTTATGATTGAGATTGTATTCATGATTAAGATTGTGGCTTGTTGATTGCAGCTTATATGTACATGACAAGATGAATGTACTTTATGATCATGAATGTATCTTATGCTTATATATACAATGATCATGAATGTATCTTTGATTGTAATCACAGTTTGTTTATTACATGTATTAAACAATTGAGCATGGACACCGGAGACAAATTCCTTGTGGGTCCAGACGCACTTGGCAAAATAAATCCTGATTCTGATTTTGAGCCAACCATCCAAAGCAAAGGCACACTGCCCTGTCAACCCCCAAATTGCCACACTGCCACACACGAGGGCCACATCAACGAGAGCTCTGCTGGTCCCACAAATAAAGCCAACAAACAGCTCATTCGCAAAGCCGAGAGTCACTGAGATAAAAAATTAAGTTGTACGGATCAGAAATGTAATCACGGGAGACAAGCTCCAAGACTTTTTTTCAATCTCGATGGGGATGCATCAATTTAAAGTCATGTTACATTAAAGACGGGAAAAAAACGCCTGGGAAAGGCTCCCACTTGTCACTTTGGATTAGATTTGTGGCTGTTATCGGGCTGTGCGTTTTACTGTCTCCTTTCACATTTTAAACGTACTGCCTAATGCGCAGCCACGTAAGGCGTAAAGAAAGCGGTAACGTACGACTCCCTATCAGATTGCTGGTGCCTGGGCACCACGGGCAAAATTAACTAAATCTCAGGCAGAAAAATAATGCTCATCTTTTTCTTTCTTTTTTTCCCCCTTGGAAAAGCTTATGAACGGTATTAAGATAAACTACCTGCTTTGGAGTAAAATAATATATAGCGATGCAATTGGAAGGGCCATTCTCCTCCGGAGTATTGCACTTCATTTAAGAATTATAAAAAAATCAATTTCTGGTTTATCTCACTTCACTTCTTTTTAGCAAGCAGGGGAGAAATTGCTAGATTCCACTTAGTAACTTTTGGCATCGAAAGAAAAACCCTTCAACTTCTTCTAGCTTAAGTCTCTTTAATTTGGTGCCTGGCTCTGGTCAAGCAAACTTGCATAATGATGGCACCTTGGCCTTTTTGAAGGATATATTTGCGTTATGGGGGGTGGGAAATCCCTAGTTTTGCTGCCTCGCCTTTACGGCTGTCAATTTTAAGTATAAATGTGTCAGGTAAAAAAAATCAGATGCTGGTAACAAATTACTTCCTAAACGGCAATCCAAAGCTGTGCAACCTATTTTGTCTGTAGGTAAATTTTCTGAACAGAAAGTCACTGTGTAACATTTATACTGTGTTTCCCTGAAAATAAGACCTGGTCTTATATTAATTTTTGCTCCGAAATACGCATTAGGGCTTATTTTGGGGGTAGAGCTTATTTTCAGGAAAACATAGGTATGTTGTCAAATTATTGTTGTTGTTGTTGTTGTTGTTGTTACTATTATTATTGACTCATATACCGCTTAATAGTGCTTTACAGCACACTCTATCTGGGTACTCATTTTACTGACCTCAGAAGGATGGAAGGCTGAGTCGACCTTGAGCCAGTGAGAATCGAACTACTGAACTTTGGATGGCTGATGGCAGATGGTACAGCAGAAAGAGCCTGCAGGGCTGCTTTTAACTACTGCGCCATCCTGGCTCTCCAGGACGCTGATCCCAATGAGCCCT
>JANHFO010002757.1:153643-164051 GCA_032468095.1 Pareas carinatus
TTCTATTCTATTCTATTCTATTCTATTCTATTCTATTCTATTCCATTCCATTCCATTCCATTCCATTCCATTCCATTAGCTTCAAATTTGAAGTCAGAGGTGGGGGCTGACAATGAGCAGCCAGTGGCAGCTTCAGAACTGCTGACAGAGCAGCCAAGTCCAGTGCCACTAGTTGGACTGCTGTGTGATCCAGCAAAGAAGGCAGGGCAAAACAGCAGACACAGCTGCCATCTGAAGGCGAGGGCATGGCATTACTGCCCTCATCCTATGCAAGGGTTTGGGGGACTGTGAAGAGAATAGAGCAAAGAGGCTCTGCAAGACCACTCATATGTAGAAGGAATCTCGTCTCACTAAATGAGCTACATCAGAGTTGCCTCTATTAAAATAGAGCAGCAAGCACAGCCCTTCCATTGATTTCAACCACTCACTAATTCCCACTCTGTCTGCCTTGACTTGTGAACTGCCTGATTTTGAACCTGGGCTGGCTGATGAATCTGCTACAAGTTTGATCCTTGAATTCTGTCTGGCTACTCTTCTGCCTTTGGGAAGGAACTTGTCCCCATATTGCAAGTGATGCCTTGGCAAGCCTCATTCGGTAAAGACAACAAAACCATGCCTTTGTGTATATGTGTGGCTGGCCTGGGTCAGAATAGATACAACAGGAAACCTGTCCTTACAATAGCAGGCAAAATGATTCTATTTAAATCACGAGGGAGGAAATGTAAGTTTACACCTTCCTGAGCATCGTGTTTCTTTGTACTTCTGGCAAACATGGAATTTGACAGATCCTATCCATACAGCCAAGGTGCCTTGATGGTTTTATTTTATTACTTTATCTCATTTTTTGCAATACAAGCTCTGAGATTTTAGACTGACAACACCACCTTTAATATGGCAATTCAGGAAAAAATTGCAGGCTGATAATTGAATAATAAATGCATATCTTAGGGAGGAAAGGAAAGGACAAGGGTAATTATAAGGTTTAATGTGTTTTTTAATTTTTCCACCAGATGACAGTGAGTAGGCTTGATGAATGAGCTAGACTATAGTCTTGAACAGACTGTATTTATGTACTTCTCAAGCGGATGTCAGAGTGATGGGAGAGACTGCTGCCAAATGGTATGAAGTGTTACCAAACAAATGGAAAGATGTTATTTTGAAAGATAGCATGCCACCATTTACAAATACAAGTCTAAAAATATCGAGTTTTGTCCGCTAAGAGGAATGGACCAAAATCTACCAATTTTAAGTTTCATCCCATTTCTTATTTCTCAAACTTGTTTTGTCCCATGCCTACCTTTCTTATGTTTTTAAAACCTGCACTAAAATTCACACATATTTTCTTGAAGGCTTATTCCAAGAAGGTCTGCTTTAATATATCTATCAGCAGGCCCAGGAATCTCAAGGGACGGATGAACGCGTGAGTTCGCTTCCTTATTATTAACATCCGTCTGTCTATTATTCCCTTTTCTTGTTTCTGCTTTTATCATTTTTCATTTGTTTAAATCATTACTATATGTAATGATTTTAACTTAACAGTTCTCTTATTCGTTTACAGATTTTACTATACGCAGCCCAGAGTCACTTTCTGTGAGATGGCCAATGATATAAATTTGATTAATAAAATAAATAAATATTCTCGTTATGGGGCACACAAAGGATGACATGTTTAGACTTCCTTTCTCAAGTCTTTAACTCCCCTGAAAATACTAACCTTTTTTCTAGCTAAGTCCTCAGTTCTTTCTTCAGTCCAATTTTCATCTTTTCCTTTCGGATCCATTCAGCCTGAATTCCCTGGGAAGTATTGCCCTTCGGGCTTTCTTCCTACCTGTTTTTCCTCAAGTCTCTCTGATGTTCTCCAGGTGTGCTAGCTAGACCAATGGTTCCTAACCTGGACAAATTTCAAATGTGTGAACTAACTCCAAGAATTCTCTAGCCGTCATGGCCATTATCTGAGTGATCTGAGAATTGAAATCGATATATATGGAGAATGTACAGTTTGGGAAACTCTGTGCCTTATACAGCATTCCAACTCTAACTAGCATGGCTGATTGGGACGTTTAGCACTCATTACCCAACTCTCTGTGGGGAAGGCTGTCATGTCTACAAACACGGCCTGTAAGCTTTTTGAGATGGTAAGCAAGAATATCCATAGCAAGATACAACTGACAGCAAAGTACACATGGCTGAAAAGCATTCAAGGCTTTTTGAATAAGAAACTGCCAATGCTTAAACAAGCTACATGGAATACATCGATAATTAAGACCATAGAACAGGGGTTTTCAAACTTTTTCTGCGGACCCCAAAACGTGTCATTGCTACAGGGAAGACCCCATTCCCGCAAATTCAACTAATTACTAATTGACAATTCATGTATATTACTTTTTCCAAATTTTTCTTGAACTGTCTGCAAACCCCCTGGCAACTAGCTACAGACCCCAAGGGGTCCTCGAACTCCAGTTTGAAAACCCCTGCAATATAATATAAAACCAAGAAATTGAATTCTTGCTTTTCTCATCTCTATCCAAAAAAAGAGTTACATTTTAGAAATGCAAACTTATAAAATCCTGGCGCTCCCATTATGTTGTTGGAAGAATGCAGATGGAATGTCCATGACCTATTTTATTTTATAATGCATTTTAAAAAAACATCCCCCCCCAAAACGTAATAGAGAAGGAAAAAGATAAGACCTTACCTCTTCCAGGGCCCACAGTGAATCAACCACCGGTTTGATCTTCTTCTCGTTGTAAAGTTTTATGAGATTGTCCATTACTTTAGTGACAAGGCTACTTCGGCCCTGTTTGAAGAGCAGGTTTAGCAGAGAAAATCCAGCCATGACTTTGTTTTCTTCATAGAGTTTGATGGGATTTACTTTCTCCACTTGCCACCACTAAAGGCACACAAATTGCAACAGGATTAAAACCAAGGTATTCCATGTTGATATTGTGCTGTAGATGCATGAAGTACTTCATGATTAATCACTCGCACTCAATCAATGTATAACAGATAAGAGGGCAGAGTATGTTTCAGCGTACTAGAGCATATATGTCCATCACAAGGCCCATGGGCCACATCTGGCCCATGGTGAGCTTGGGTAGGCCACAGGTCTGGGTGAGACCTCTGGAAGGCCTGCAGTGACTATGGGAGAGCTTTGGCAGCTGCAGTGGGCATAGGGAGGCGCTGATGGGCATGGGTGGCACCGACAGTCGTGGGGGAAGAGGTCAAGGGAGGAGATGGGGCAGCCTGCAGCACCTGCGGCAGCAGTCGAAATGACCCACAATGAAATTGAGTTTGACACCCCTGTACTAGATTGTCGCAACAGCCACAAAAAAGGCATGAAACTAAAGTAGATCCAGATGTACCACTACAATATAGGCAATTCAGCCTCAGCCCTTTCCTTCCAATACATTAGCTTACTTTCTCAACTTTCACATAAAAAGAGAGCAATTCTCCCTTCTTGAACCTAGGTTAGAAAAAAACTGGCTGGGTTCTTACATTGCCATAAGCCAGAGTTTAAATATATTTATATTTTTATTTATTTATTTATTTATTTATTTATTTATTCATATTTATTTGCAGTCACTCTTCGTGGAATCAGGGCAGCTTACAATAAAATAATGAACAAGACATCATGGTTTGGTTTATTTATCACTTTAGACCATACATAACTGTTTAGAAACCACAATGACTGAGTCTGCAAAGACACTAAGTCAAGTTAAAAACTAGAATGTCTTAGCCAGTGTGAACCTAGTAAGGATATTCAGAGATCATTTGTTTATTTGTTTATTTGTTCATTTGTTCATTCGTTCGTTCATTCATTCATTCGTTCAAAATATACTTTGATTCATTTTTTTATAGTTTTATAGCTCCCAGAGGGGATGGTCAAATTATTCATTTTTTCTTTTTTACATTGTTGGAATTTATTGTGTGGTCAAGAGCCAATTGCAGAGAATTAAGACACCCTTTTCATCCCTTAATGGCTCCCTGTCCTTGCAGATCTTGATTTTCTCCGCTTTTGAAATGCTACAAAAGGTTGAACAGGTAGCAACTGTGTTAACACAATGGTTGGATTCAGCCATTATGCCTACCCGCTAAAAACAAGTTGCAGCTCACCGAGATTTGTGAATCAAGCACATTTGTTGATTCAGAAAATCAATATTAAAATAAGTGAAGGTCCATTGTGATGTACAAACCGAGTCAGAGTTTGCTGTGTTAATTTGGATTTGGCATCTGAATACCTAGTCAGATCTGTGGACGTATTCCGTGCATGGGTGTTGCTGGGTTTGGGACTCAACCCTTGGATCTTGTCTCAAAATTTCATCTATTTCTAACCTGGGTTCTATAACAGTGGATTTCAGGCATCAGCCAGTTGCTTTTTTTATTCATATCTAGTGGTGGCTCAGCAGATAAGACGCTGAGCTTGTTGATTGGAAGGTCAGCAGTTTGATCCCTAGTGCCACATAATGGAGTGAGCTCCGTTACTCGCCCCAGCTTCTGCCAACCTAGCAGTTTGAAAGCATGTAAAAAACGCAAGTAGAAAAATAGGAACCACTTGGATGGGAAGGTCACAGTGCTCCGTGCGCCTTAAGTGTCTAGCCATGCCAGCCACATGACCACGGGATATCTTCGAACAGTGCTGGCTCTTCAGCTTAGAAACAGAGATGAGCACCAAACACCAGAGTTGGTTTGACTAGCACACATGTGCCTTTAGCTGGAAATAGATTTAAGCAACACCTCCTTGGCATTTGCTTAAAGGTACAAATATGAAACTAATAAACTTAATGGACCATTCATACCTCCGCTGTGGATAATGGCTAGTTTGGATCTGAATCTGCAAAAGATGAGTCATGCTATTAATGGGAGAGAGAGGAGAAAATAGCAGGGAACAGAAGAGAGGCTTGGAACATGGAACATACAAATAAGCTCTAACAAAGACAGAAGGGCCTTATACTTACTGATTTTGCAAAGCTGAAGAAACTTTTGGTTTCCCCGGTAACCATGTTTGACGAGCCTGGAAAACAGGGGCAAGAATGAAGAGGGAGGGAAGCAGGAGAAGAAAACATGAGCACAGAGAGGCTATTTGTATGTCAAAAGGGTAAAGTTGGATAATATTGAAATCCTGTGTAAAAATCATAAAACAACATCTCCATTTTCCCTAAAGGTCTTATTGTAAAAGGGTGCCTTGCCTACTGTTGGCCATCTAACTTTCATGTTGTGCTCTTAATGATGCCATCAGAAGAAGAAAACTCCAACTATCTTTCACCAAATAACCTTCTGCTCTTTTCGGTGTCCATAGAACAAACACCTCACCCATGTGCCCCTTACTTGATGGCAATATTGGAGCTTTCAGCATTAATGGTACAAGCTTTCTGGCAGCCAGTGTGAATTGTTTTCACTTCTCATTTTGATGAGTGATAATACTGACAAGGTGATATCTCAAGGACATAGGAGAATAGATAAATTCTGCTTCTCTAGACTTGCGGTTCCTGGGATGTCCTCTTGTAGTATTCTAGGTGGAACACAATGAAGGAAAATGATGCCGTCTAGTAGATCTTATGATATCTGCTCTGTCCCTCATAAGTTTTAGAGAATGTACAGAAAGACGCTTCTGATGAAAAAGAAGACATTTTCAAAGTGATGATAAGGTTAACTAAGCCTGATCTAAATTTGCAATGTTTTGGTTTCAATAAGAATTGGGATACATTATTCCAAGGTAGAACATATTGGAGAACCTATATTTTAAATTCCAAGTCTGCTTCCGGTGCTAGCCTTAAACTACTTTATCATGCAGGACTGTTTGTTTAATACGAAATTTGTTTGGTATGAATTTCAACTTGTGAAGTGAATGGATAATGTTTCAGAAGATATCTGAAACAGGAACTGAACCTTTTATTCTACCGCTCCTTAGAAATCAACTAAAACAGCTACAATGGAACAGTAATTCCTGAGGAGTTTGGGATTTATTTAGCTTTTGAATTTTACTCACCGTATAAAATGTAAGTCCCAAGTGGCTTGAGTAGACCGAGACCTTTACCAGTATTTTCACCACAAAGGCAGTCCAGAACAATGTCTACACCATCTGCAGAGATCCTACAAAGCACAGAGACATTGTGAAGATGGTTGGTGCTACTAGTGCCTTCATAACTTCAAACAGTCAGTAAACAGGATAGTTATTACCTGAGGACTAACTGTTTATCAGGTATTAGGCTGGCCCTGGGAAGATGGAGACACAAACTCACAAATGCTGAGCTGATTTAGAATCTACAAGATCTCTTTAGAATTCCCATCGTATTATTGGACCATTTCCCCTCCCTAGACATTCCACTTTTGTCACTGTTTGAATTGATTCTTTCTATTCAAGGATTGGTTTAACCCTCACTCAAGTTTATTTTGTTTTTAAAGGACGAGGAGAACTGATCTACGCTGTTCCTCCAGTCTTTAATAAACTGGGTACAAGACTGCCATTCCAACAATGTAAATCAGATTAAGAAACTAAGATCATGGAAGTCAGGACTTCTTACCTTGGAACAGCTGTAATAATAAAATCTTGAGTGTTTGAATGTGCCCCCCCTTCATCTTTATGTCCACGAGAGAGGAGGGGTGTCAGGCACGAAGGGTGAGGTCTATACATGAAGGTCCAATTAAATCGATGTATTGCTAAACAGTTTATGCACAGGAACCTTCTCAACTAACAGTGCCTGCTTGAAATTAGATAAGGCTCCACAGAATTCAAGGGAGGTTGAAGTTTGCTTGTGACTATGCAGAGATTCTAGGCTGATTCCTCGTTTAACTCCAGCCCCAGGTTCTCCCTCTCCTTCTCCTACAAGTAGCTTATCTGAGACGCTTTCTCAAATTACTTTCTTGAAACAGTTTCAAGCCCTGTTTATCTGTCCATTGTCTTGGCAGTGGATCTTCCTCCTGTCCTTCAAAACTATTCCCAATTTCCTCTGCAAGGAACCTGAAGCATAGGGGTGTCAAACTCAATTTCACCATGGGCCACTTAGGCGGCTGCCATGGCTGCCACAGACCACCCTCTCTACCTTTCTCTCCTCTCTCACTCTCTGCTTCTGATATTAGCCTTTTACTCATTCTGAACTTTCATTTTCCCTTTCTTTTTTCTCTTCGCTGCCCTAAGCTAAAAGAGGAACAGTTTCAACATGAGGTCTGAACCTCTTTGTAGATGTTCTTAAAAATTAAGTCAAGGGTCTCATGACAAGAGGTCATGGCCAAGAGATGTTTTGGAGGATCCATTTGCATGGGAGAGAATCCAGGTAGATCTGATACTTATGTCTCAAAGACTTTCAGTGAGAGAGCGAATTCACATAATTATTTCAAGTTTCATTGTGAGCTTCCCTTAGAGTCACTGATATACAGAAAGATCAGAGACAAATGTACAGTGTGAAATCAACCCCACCATCTATCCCCAAGAAGCAAATTCCATGTTGTAGATCTTTGAACCTGCCAGCAATTGGGACTACAATCTCTTGTAATTAGTCCTGACGGATACAGTTGATGGACATTGAAACCCAAAGCATCTGCATGGTACCAGGTTGACAGATTTCTGCTTTAAATTAACCAAGTACATGAAAACCTAACTTCAACCATCCTGTATAGTTACATAGGATATATGCACGTCTCTCTCTCTCTCTCTCTCTCTCTCTCTCTCTCTCTCTCTCTCTCTCTCTCTCCAGCAGTTGTTAAAAGATTGTTTCAATAGCTCATTTCAATTAAATAATTATGAAAATCACTGGTGCACTCATTATGGATAATTGTACTCTACGGAGCCTGAAGGTGCACCAAATAACTTCTAACTCCCAAGAACAGATTTTATCTCATGACAATTATTGTCTGAAATTGGTTAATGGCAGTTATGAGGATATAGGCTAAACTTACTGACCTAGATTATGCACTACCCCTCCTTTCTAGATACAGGAAGATCAGTGGGCATCTGATGACAAAGAAAGTGATGGAATTATATTACATGTAAATAATTTGCTAAGATTACAGTGTTATCTGGCCATATTACACTACAGCAAAATGTTTATAAAGCTTGTTTTAATTCTGAACTTCCAAAAAAAGTAATCAAACTGCTAGTCAACATGTTTCCTGGTAAACAACCTGTGTTTTTAATAAAACGGTGGAATTGCAGGATTCAGCCACATCAGCAGAACAAAATTTTGAAATGGCAGTAAACATCCCTATAGGAAGAAAGTTATGGACCAAGAGATAACATAATAATTTGTCCCGCTTTCAATACTGAGTAAAGAAGATGGTTGGTTCTCTTGGGATGCTAAACCTAACCATCTGGATGCTTGTAAAGAGAAGGAATGAATTTGCCACACTGTGATCAACTCCCAGAATTGATGCTATGGCATCAAATAGTTCACAAATCCTTCTATTTCCATTTTCAGATTCTACAACCAAAATGGTGACAACCACAGAAAGCCGAAGTATCAGCAAACCTGGAAAAGAGGACAATCCATCTTTTGGAAGGATAGTGGGGAGATTGCTAAAGGCAGGAAAACCCCAAAACAGCTCCCTGAAAACTGAGCACACTCGGTTCTTGCAAAGCGGGGTCTGTCAGCTAATTTATTTATTACAAACTAATTGAAGTTTCTTTAAGTATTACATATTTTAGTGTTATATTTGTGTGTGTGTGTGTGTGAGAGAGAGAGAGAAACAGAGACAGAGACACATATCGAAAGAGAGACAGAGAGACAGAAAGAGAAACAGAATGAAAGAGAGACAGACAGACACACACACAGAGAGAGAATGAGAGACAGAAAGAGAATGAGAGACAGACAGACACACACACCAAAGAAAGGCAAAGAGAGACAGAATGAGAGACAGACACACACACACAGAGAGAGAGAGAGAGACAGACAGACACACAGACAGACGCACACACACAGGAATCCTACAACTATACAAAAAAATTAAAATAATTTCCAGATTTTCCTACCGAACACCAAAATTTACTTGTGGCCCACAGGTGGGCCCTTGCCCACAATTTAGTAACCACTGCTCTGTTTTCAACAGACCAATAAAAAATATTTCCCAAAATTAACTTCAGTTGTCACCTCCATTAGCTTCTTACACTTTTCATGAGCAATGAAAGTAAATGAAATAAATGAAGCAATGAAGTAAAATACAAACTCACTTACTTTTTAACTTCTTGGACATAATCCACATTTCGGTCAAACAGGTAGGTCACAGACTCTTTGATGGCTTCATGCTTGAAGGAAGAAGCCGTTCCAAAGACAGTAACATTGGGAACTGTTGAGCAGAGCTGAGCGATAGCTTGTCCCTACAAACACATTTGTATATTATTTGCATGGATATTTCAAATATGTCACCCTAACGATGTGTGCACCATTCTAACAAGAGAAGACATGAAGTCACAGAGGAACACAGGTGAAGGTAGCAAGATGCACCTTAAGGGACAGATCACACTGGTTACTCCATTCCTGCTCCTTCATAGAGTTCTCTGCCAGCAATTTACCTGAGAACATGATCTTTATTTATTCACCTACTCCTCAAAACCAATGTTATCTTGCACAATCTTATATCATTGTTTGGCGATATTATGTTAGCATTGCTTGCCATTTTTGATCTCCCCCCTCCTCAAAGTTATTTGTAAACTGTTTAGGTTAAGAGAAATTTAGAAAAGCATAATATTATTGTCATATATAATAAAATGAATAAAATTACTTCATTTTATAATGTAGGGCAAGAATTAGAAGAACCAGTTGCTTTTATGATATGGTTGGATCAAAGAACCTCATATTGTCATATGGCCACATATGGCCACTGGTAAGGTGTAGTGTTTGTAGTTATATGATTTGCCAAAGGGGACTGAAGTTACTTGATTTTAGATGATCTTGCGAAAGCTAAGCAGTCAGATCAGACTAAGAGTTGGATGGGGAACTTCCATGAAGTCTAGGGCAGGAGTTTACGACCTTGACCACTTTACAACCTGTGAACTTCAACTCCCAAAATTCCTCAGCCAGACATGCTCATTTTGGAACAAATAAATTGCACTTTTCCCATCAGATGCCGGATCACCCATGCTGTGGATCTCTTGACTCAACCCCATCAAGACTGCATCAATCTCTCCCCCCCAAAAAAAATCCCTCAACTGCACTGACTGCAAGAGATCTTATGTTCTAGTCTAACATCTCATCAAACCTTAACTTTATTGGTGTCATTGACTTCTTCTACTACCATTTTGGAGGGCTTTAGATCATACTCTCCTTTTCTAAAACTTAATATTAGAGGTTTAGGATAGGATAGGATAGGATAGGATAGGATAGGATAGGATTGGATTTATTTATTGGCCAAGTATGTCTGGACACACAAGGAATTTGTCTATAGTGTACATGCTCAATACTTACATACAGGCTACAGT